>VMBQ01004276.1:0-55037 GCA_007657795.1 Dreissena rostriformis | reverse complement strand
ATTACATTTTTTAGTAAATTTTTGCACTGAAACCCTGCTAGCTTCTGAGATATACAACACAGTAATTAACATTTATTAAATATCGGGTCAATTAATGTTTATGTGAATGTTTAAATAGTATCTGTATTTTTGTGTTAATATTGCAATTATGCATGTGTACTTTTCATTTGTTTATGTGTTGATAATTGATTTAGTAATCAAATGCTGGCTGTCTAAATATAGTATGTATAATCCACGCAATATCACGGTTAGGGGTTATTTTAAATAAATAGATCCCAGTTTCCGGGTGGGTGCAGCAGACAGGCATCACCCAACGGGAAGTTTTCGGGTTGGTGCGGCAGAGGCCATCACCCAACGACGGTTCGTTCGGCAGATAGCTGCCATTGCTGAGAGAGGCGGTTTCGGCGACAAAGGGCCGACTGGGACGCGCCAGCAACTGGACATATTGGACGCCGCCAGAGGACTAAGGTCAGGCGAGGGCACCTGTGCCGCGGAGGGCTGGGCACATTGGACGCCGCCAGAGGACCGAGGGTCAGGCGAAGGTCATCCTGACACGGTGGGCCAGACATATTGGATGCCACCAAAGGGTCGAGGACTTAGCGTGAGAGTTGTATAATTTGTTGACAGATGTGACATTTTAGTCAGCCAGTGTCTTTATAATTGTTTTTTTTTTGTTTTCTTTATTGGTACCATTTTATCTGGTAGTCATTAGAATAAACTAATCTGCATGCGGTTTCTACTAACATAAGTGGTGTCGTAAATGTAGTATATATTAAGACATCCAATTAATAAATAATATTTACAAATTCTATCTGTCTCCATCATCATTTCCATGATCAAGGCTCGAACCGCTTGTCACTCAATAATCTCTCCGTGACATGCATGTTATTTACATTATAACATACATTTTGTGTTTAAAATGAGATTGTGTTTATATTGGTGCGTTTCAACCTTGTTGATAGTGATTACATCCTTAGAGTAACCTACCCTTACAATTCTGAGGAGACAAAGCAAAACCACTTAAAAGGGAGTATCGATATAAAAAGATGAGTTGTATTCAGAAGTTTTATCGCATATTTTTTATTAATTTCGAGTATCATGATCGGATTGTTGTGAATATTTTATTTAAAGCTAAATATTAACACATGTTACAAGGCTACCTAAGATAATATGCTTTTAATATGTGCATGTTGATTTTATATTTTACTTGGATTATTGTTTTCACGAACTTTGCAAGGCTAATGGATACTAATTTATTTTGCATAATTATACTTTTGTTGTTTCTGTTAGATGTATCTTTGTAAAAAAAATAAACTGGGTTGTTGCTTGTCTATACTCTATTTAATCGATGTGTTTCGATCTGTACATCACTGTTCACATTTTTTATTTACTTTATACATTACTAAAATACTGTCTATGCTAGACAAATCTATATTATAGAAATAATGCTCAAACAGTTAAGCTGATACACCATATTACATAGCATGTTTACATTTAAACAAATACCGTTTGTAGTCTATGTTTACATGTTAATAAAGTGCAAAGTATTACTATCAAGGTAAATCATGGTATGCATGATACTATTCGGCAAGTCCATTGTAGGTGATGTTAAGCACAACAGTTTTGTCAATGTTTAAGAATAAATCACTCCTTATAAATTATTCACCCTTTTGATTAATGAAGTTCCATTTCAATGGTATTATATATTTACATAAATTGTTTTACAAATTGATTTACAAAACTAATGTACATATTGATTACATTACATGAAAAGAGAAAAAAACAATAAGTATAACTCAACACAATATTGCACATTTAATTAAATTAATATAATATTATACGATAATACTAATTTACATAACATATTGATACATCTAATGAAGAAAAAACAATATTTAAGCCATTGGTTATACATAGATGCATGTACATCATGTGTATGCCATACTTTACCTTTATACAGCATAATGATATTATTTTTGTACAAAAAATAACAAACAAAATTTGTCACACATATTATTTATAAAAGAGAACCTTATACAATATTTGCGTTTGTAAATAAATGTGCACCGTGTTATGGTTATATGTATTATAAATTTATATAACATTTTTCGAAATATATATAAAAGTATTATTGATAAAAGAGAAACAATTATAAATAGCTCAAGATTTATAGTGTTTTAAGTATTTGACATAAAAGGTAATAAATCTAAGGTATATTAGATTTTAATAACGTTATAAGTAATGTAGTTAGTTTGACAAGACTATGCAAACAGATCAATCGAATTATTTGCCTCTGAATAGAGCATGAAACCACTATGTGTTACTTTGAAACAACATGTAAACAGGGTTATCTATTTGGGTGTGTACCCGACTTCGCAAATGTCCTGGAAGAAGTTGATCTTGATGATGGGTATTTTGATTGACGACTCGGATGAATATGATCAAATGTAATAACCATGTGGCGGTCACTGACAACGGAGTTTCCATTTTTACTTGGAAGGCTTTTTCTCTCCTGATAGGTGTAATATGCTCATTTATGAAGATTGTATTTGTATTGCTTTCTAGATTTTATGAATATAGATTTCGCTTTATAGTTTCTAAATTTGCAAATTATTCCTCCATTTTCGCCATTACCTCTGCTGTTTGGTCAATTACCGTGAGACCTTTCAATGTATTGATAGTGATTGAGAAATCCCTTTCTTTGGCAATCTTTAAGATGACCTCATTTGTCGACTCTTCTGGTTCCTCATGAACATTGCTCAGAGCACATATGTGTCTACTACGTTTGCATTAGCCAGTTCTGATTTAAAGCTAACTAATATATAATGAAGATGGGGGATAGTGTTCTTCATCTTGGAGAGTTCCATCATAAGTGGGGCTACCTGTTCTTCCACTGTCAATGAGACCATGGACTTGATTTCCGTTCTTAAAACACACTTAAAGTTTGAACAATTCTGTGTATATCGGAGTCGGTAATGACTGATATTGTATGATCGTGTCCGTGGACCGGAGTAGACTGTAGAGTAATCGGAGTGGTAAAACTGACTACGTTCTGAGGAATTGTTCCTAGTGTAACTATGGCCTTAAATGTGAGCTTTATATTGTGCCTGCTACATTGATGTTTTTATAGCTGTACCCATACTGTCATTTACTCTCTTGGATGGGTGGGGCATGAGTGGCTCGAATAGAGGGCAAAGAAATTCCTCGTTGATATTTCTAAATCAGCACAACCTCTGCCCGAGCTGTCAGTGTCCAATGCAGAAGACTTATTGCTTTTTTTCCCGACGTTTTCTTGCTAAGTGGAGATAACAGTTCTCTCCCTGGAACTTTTGTCTTTTTTCGTGTTTTAGAGCGATAGTTTGTGTTCGAAGCGGATGGATTACCCGTGCCTAATATTCATTTGCCCATCTGAGTGTTCTGCTTTATTAATTCATATAGGTTTTAAGTTAGTTCATTGTGATATTTACCTTTTGTTTGAGCTGATTCAACAATCGTGAACGTGTATTTTGGCCGCGGAACTAGTTTTGTTTGTAATCTATTTATGGTTTATATAAAATGTTTTACCTAGCTCCAATGCACATTCATATATAAATAGTGTTGCTTTCCATTGCAGAGATTTCTTCATCGTGTTTAACCGTGGCGGATAGTGTACAGTCATGGGTTGTGTCGCATCAACCAACCGATTAGACAGATGTTTTCTTCACGATAGAAATTATTTCCACAATATGCAAGCCAATGCCTCAAATAACTCATATTCGAGTTGTATTCAAGACCAAAATCCCCATGACGTTTCAACTCCAATAGAACCCGCTATCATGACAGAACCTGTAACTCAACCATTCACGCAACTGCACAATTTGACAAGTTAGTATTTTGCTTTTTTTAAATTAATAAATCAATTATATCTGTTCATGTTGTATACATGAAAAGTGTCTTTGCGACAGCTGATTAAATAAATGTGTCGTGTTCTGAGAAAACTGGGCAAAACGCTTGTGCGTAAATTGTCATCCCAGATAAGCCTGTGCAGTGCGCACAGGCTAATCAAGGACGACAATTTCCGCTTGTATAGAATTTTTCGTTTAAATGATGTCTCTACTTACCAAAAATCCAGTTAAGGCGGAAAGTGTCGTCCCGGATTAGCCAGTGCGGACTGCACAGGCTAATCTGGGATGACACTTTACGCAAAAGCATTTTGCCCAGTTTTCTCAGAACACGCCACCAGTTACAAGAGCGCATACACGAACGAAAAAGCAAAAGCTGCATTTGAGAACTTCGTTCCCAATTTTATTCATCGTTTACCTATTTCACATTGAAGTATAATTTGCTTTTGTATGATACAATTTATCTGAACGATTTTCAAATTAAAGTCTTTCGAAAGTCTTTTGACATATTGCACATTGTAATATGGTATGCACAGGCGTGGGCATAACTTAGCTAAACTAAATAATATAACAAGATGGTTTACACGACAGCTTCATTATATAATACATGTGTACACATATTGCTCTTGTTGTTTTTATCTCTTTTGCGTGTGTGTAATTCTTAACACAACACGATTTCAAACATTTGCAGCATGAATTTATAATCTGCTATGAATGATTTTAAATTGTGGAAAAAAAATAATATTAAGCATTCTTATCATTTATAATTTGAATAGTTTTGGCAAATCAGTTTGAATCAATTCAATATTTAGTTTTATGGTTTACACATTTGCCTAATACATTAAAACATGAATGATAATAAATGTAAATGACATTAATACATGATTGATAATAAATGTAAATGACATTAATACATGATTGGTAATAAATGTAAATGACATTTATTCATGATTGATAATAAATGTAAATGACATTAATACATTATTGATTATGAATGTAAATGTTGTGCTTCATGTAAAAAGATGCTTGATTTCCAATAATACATTGAATGAAATTGAGGAATGCTAAAGACTGATAATTTACATGAAATATCCGACAGTCAGTACTTAAATTAATTAAGCACTGTCTACAATTATTATTCTTCCAAGGTAATTGTTAAACCATAACAATAGGTACATGAAGATGTTTACAGTACATTCAGTAGTTTTTACGGTAGGTGCATGAATGTGTGTACAGTTTGTACAGTGTTTACGGTAGGTTGATAAATGTGTTAACGCTACGTACAGTACAGTGTTTACGGTAAATACATGAATGTGTTTACAACACGTACAGTATGGTGTTTACGGTTGGTACATGAAGGTGTTAACGATGTGTACATGACAGCGTTACGGTACGTACATGAAGGTGTTTACCATACAAACATGGTAACCGTAGTGTTTACGGCACTAGTATGAAGGTGTTTAGGGTACGTATATTAAAGCGAAATTAGTGAATTACATCAAACCGATACGAATACATATATTGCCTTTTTCTAGATTCGCGTGGTTTAGTCCGCAATGTAGTTATTAATTGATTCTAAGAATTCCAAAGCAAAGCAAATTCGGTATTTATATTATTATTTATATTGTTTAGTTATTTTTATACAGGAGATATACAGGGATAAAACAACGGTTCATATGAACAATACAGTAATAATAAAACTACTTACTGGATGTGCACTGGTATTCTCTGATACCTTAACCTTCACAATATTACTTTAACTAGTCGCCCCACTGGAAAGACGTTCGTACCAGCAAAGGAACCCTCCACGTTTTATTCATCTATCGGTCTCAGAACGGGAACGTGTAGACAGCAGTGAGTTGAACATTCACCCAATGGGCTATACCGTCTTCTATTATGTAGTAAATATGAAATGCAATTATTAACTGATATAATAATGTCAGAGCTCGATGTATCATGTGCTTTTATCTACTCATGCAACGTCTAAAAACTTACCGTATTCGAAAACTATTTGCAATTCGATTTGCAACACACAATAAACCGTCTTTTATATATATACATGTTACGGATATAAAACTGGTTTTGATGGAAGGATCATGTGTCGCTTATCTTATTTGCATATATAACACTGATCCTTCCATTCAAAAACAGTTTTTATATCCGTAAAATGTGTCGCTTATCTTATTTGCCTTGTCAAGTTCGATAAGTTTGTGTGTATTTACTCATTTCAGTTGATGTTGCATATCCAAACACTGGCAACGGCTTTGTGCTCATCATAAACTACTCGTATAACAGACAAGGTGAATCTACATTTTAAAGTGTTTTATAATACGGAATTAAAGGTCAAAACAATAATAGCGTCTTCCTATGAACAGTCATTAAAGTCTGTGTCAACAGGATAAACTTTCTTTCATTTGTTTTATATTGCAACGCAACGCACGGTTGTTATCGTATATTGCAAGCTCTATATTGAAATTATATTTTAAATACACGCCTTTATACTTTTATATTTGAACACCTTTGAAATTAACACCCCATTAAGAAACGATTTCCTCGGAAAGCATTATCATGATATGCCCTTTGATATCAAATACTGGTTCTTCCCAGGAAATCGATATCAAAACTAACTTTTTAAACTATTGGCTGCAGTGATATCGAACGTAAGAAAGATTGGTTTGAAAATACTGATATGTGTTATTTCATTTAAAAATAAAACCTATAAGCAGTTCATGACAGGTTAATTGAAACATGTATTAATGAGTCACTCGACAAATGTTTTATATGACCGCATATGCATGAATTAACGGTCTAATATCGAACCGAAAGTCAACCTGTTTTTTTTATATGTAAGCGTTTGGTTTATGATAACATACCAAGAACATTGTTCACGGTGGGCTTGAGCCTTCAAAAATGGTCATACGACTACAAAAAAAAATAAAAAATATCTGCATCGGCTTTACTTCATTCAATACTTTTTTTTAATCATAGCATGTGATTTATATCGTAAAAGAGTTCGACGCTCATATTTTCTAATAGGTGAATCACACAAGTTTAAACAAAGTAGTTCAACAAAGAGTACAATTTTTATATCGTGTCACTCACATCAAACTATGGTTTTTAAGTGAATCATATTGTTCTCTTTCTTCAGTATTATCCACTCATTAACCGCAAAGCATTATTAAATATATATGTGTTTAACTATTTCTTATACATGGATTTTGTAGGTTCGGACAAGGATGTCACAAAGCTGATCAGGTTTTTTCAGGATGAACTCGAATACCATGTATTAATCGGAGAGGATGATATGACTAGAGAATCTCTGAGAAGGTATTTTGAAGAAGTCAGGGCGAAGATCAACGCAAGATTTTACTGTTTTATCTGCATAGTTATGGCACATGGAAATGAAGTAATTGAAGCTTTTATTAATTGTATTTAATACAATTTCCAGATAAGAAAGAAGTATGTGTTATTCATAAAAAAAAATATTTTATATTATTTTTTAGTATTGAAATATATTCGTAAAGTGCGTTTAAATTATGTAAACTATTTTATTTTATGTAATGCAGTAGTTTTCAATCTCTTCGTCTGTAAATGAAAGAATCTATACGTTTTTTTCTTGTCCTCATAGAAAGGCATCATAACATCGGATGGAAAGGTTCAATCCTACAACGAAATTATTGAAACATTTGACAACAGAAACATGTCAGCATTTGCAGGTACTTGACAGCATAAAACTGTTCCATAACATAATATACACCAAACCTTTTGTTGTTTTTAATAATTCAATGCGAGAACCATTGTAGCAGGTGGCGTTGTTTCTTAGCTTGTATATTTAACCAGATCCGAACTTACTAAGATATATTCATTCAATTAATTAGTGTACATATACTAACTGTAAATAAATAGTAACAGCGTGGAAGGAAGTCGAACTATCAGTCAATTATGTTAAGAAGAGATAATTTGTGCAATTATGTGTTTTACAAGTATGTATATATCTATATAGGTAGACCAAAGATCTTTTTTATCAATGCGTGTCGAGGCGATAGGCGGCCATGGACGGTTCCTGTTGACTACGTCGGACGTATGGTGATGGATGCAGCACCTGTTCCCCCTATTGAATTGGTTGCAGAAACATCCGACATATATGCTATTTATTCGACAGTCAATGGTAGGGACAATCAGCATTGCAAACTTTCTCAGTGAATAACGCAATCCGATTCGTAAAGGGCTGCCACATGACCAACGGTTATATTCGTTACAGGATGGCTTTATTTCAAACACATTGTTATTTCATTGGTGTGACTTTCAGACCGACCTCGAATACGTACATACAGCTTCCAATAATGCCACATACAAGCCTGTTTAAAACATATTTATACACTCCTATAAACAATATTTTCATAAATGATAATTAACTTATTAATAAAGGACCTTGTTATTGCTCGAAATTCCATTGTAATGTATTACGTAATACGTAATTTGCATTTTTCTCTCCAGGATTTGTGTCAAATAGAGACTCGCAGGAGGGTTCCATCTTCATTCAGACCTGCGTGGCGGTTTTTCAAAAATACTACAAAACGAGAAACATATGCGATATGACAACATCAATACGTTGTAAAATTCAGCAAAATCCTATGTGTCAGGTTGCCGAAGCTAAAACGACATTGACAAAACAATTTTATTTTATGAAATCTAGAAAACGACAAAACGAGAAACATATGCGATATGACAACATAAGTTACATCAATACGTTGTAAAATTCAGCAAAATCCTATGTGTCAGGTTGCCGCAGCTAAAACGACATTGACAAAACAATTTTATTTTATGAAATCTAGACAATAGAGTGCTAAATTGCAGCTTAATGCGGTGAATCTACTTATACATGTAGTTATTTTGTCCTTCGTCTTTATATGCCAAAGATTGAATGGTAACTGAAAGCATTAATCTTTAATCTTACTCAAAAATCAAAGTACTCTTTTCCCCTTCCACGACCGACGGTTTCTGGTGTGAAACGTATTTTTGGCCAAAGCGAGTCATTTCGTGAAAATTGTCGGAATATTTGTCCTTAGGACGGGACATCTTAAGACGATAGTCCGTAACGCATGCTTAACAAAAAAACTGCTTTTATTTTAAATAGCCACCTTTGCCCAGTTTTGACCGTAGAGGTGTTGAAGAATTTCGTAAACACAAACGTTCTTCTAACGATGATTGTTCGTGAAAGTGTATTTTCAGTATAAGTCTGCGGCATAAGTGTAATTTCGCACACTGATGTACATTGTTCATTTATTTCTTGAATCTGTGACAAAAAGTTGAAACTTTCTTCCTTTGATAAACTGTGAACAAGTCCCTTTAAGAAACACAATCATCTATCATTGTTGTCAATTGTGAAACCTTAACTAGAGTTAGTGTTCTTCCTCAAATAGTGGTATTGATGTCAGTGCAGAACACTAAAGTTTTGTTTTAATTTCTTGACTTTTGCATATATATATGTGATTTAGTTCTTTGGACTGAGTTAAATTACAGTAGTGATCAGATCGTTCCATAAAGAATACAAGTATTCCCTTTGTTTTATACAGACATATATTATGATCAAATTTGGCTTTCAGTGGCTTTAATAAATTAACCTTACATACCTAGTTAGAAAACTACCACAGATTAAACATATATAAGACCTCTGGTTACAAAAATGGACCAGAAAAAAGCAACGAAATTAGTATCGGTCTAAATATTCCAAGCAAGCGTTTGTGGTTAGATTTGGTGATCATCATTTTTTATGTTTTATGTCGTGGTAGGGCATTATTTACAATTTAACTCTCTTAAGAGCAGTCAACATTTCTTTAAAATAAAAACTTGGTCTCATAAAAGGTGACAAATCCAATTATTGTGCATATAAACTGGTCTAATTGTTACTGGATTTCAGTTACTCTTGCAGAAAAAATGATTATAACACAGCTAAGGTGCAACGTTGTTAAGAATTATGGAAGATATACCCGTTTCATAATTGGAAGAAATGTTTACAACTTTGCAATTAACGTGGTGTGTAGCCTCAAAGCGGTGACGTATGCTCAAAACAGCCGAAAGAAATTCAATTTTAATTATATTTTAAACAACTTTCTACCAGCAGAAAGTAACTTATTAGATAACTACAAACGTTTTAACCATTTAGAAGAGACCTACTTTGTGAGTGATACCGGAATAAAAATGTATATTGGCAAATTAAGTTAACGTGTACATCCATCGTTAACATGTACATCCAAGTTGACAAACATATTCTTCTAGTGTAATGAGTGACCTTAGCAAAGGGATCCAGCAGTTAATGGTGGTGTTTCCAAGCATATAGCACGAACACCATACCGTTTAAGAGGTGCTGATAAAGAAACGCTCTTTAAAGTTAAATTTCTTTTGTTGCATTATGTTGTAACATAGCAGAAGTTAATGGTCTTCGTATTATTCACTCGAATGTTAGAAATCAAATAAAATTAAACGAGAGGTAAATAGTTAATTTTGAATAAATCATCTTCTTACACCTTGACAATTTAGTGTATTTGCCGACCATTTCAGAGCAGTATGGGCTACAATATGTGTGATTTTTTTGGAGCCCTCTTGCGGAAAGTTCCCTTTAAAGTTCACAGTTTTTAGTGTATGTGCGTGTGCCCTAACATAGCTTGTCATATCCTCGTTAAGTATTACAATAACGCATCACAGCTGTTTCCCATCAGAAGACTACGTGTTGCGAGTTACACACTTATACCGACACCAAAGGTAATAATCTTGGTAAGAGGTTCAAGTTAATAATTGGCCATACAACATTTGTCATTTATCATGAAGTTTTAAGGGTAGTTGCGGAGGTTTATTAATCAGAAGATACATTCTTTTTAACACCGATGGTTCGCTATACATCACAACATGATTTATTTCAGTTGATACTTATTCGGATTTTTAACTGGGGAAATTTTCAAAGATTTTTTTGTTAATGTCTTTTTAATGATGCCACTCGAATTTATATTTTAAAAAATGAAAAAAATTACGGTTTTTGTTATCCACTCTCCTGGAGGAATGGTTGTCGGATTGTAAACAAGCTAGTGATATAGTCGAACAGAATTACATCATTTCGGAAACTATTTCTCGTAGAATTTTGAGGACGACATTTAACTAGTTTCAGAGACAGTACCATTTTAGTCTTCTACTGATAAGTCCTTACCACCAAACAGACACGTGGAAGAGGTTTTTGTATTTTGCTGAGCTATTAAATTAATGTTGCGGTTATTAACAGAACTTAACCACTACGATTCGTAAGGATCGGCTTTCGTTCAGCTTTATAATTCAATTGCAGGAAGTATGGAACAAAAACAATCCACAAAAACATGACATCGTATTGAGGGCGCAAATGCTTTTTATCATTGGTGCTACCTTTTTTTGATATGTATTTATAAACAAGCCCATGCTACTTACGGGCCTATCAAAATGGCAGGGTTATTTTATAAACATCGAGTAAATAATCTAAATGACGTTAAAGCTTTGTTGATAAAATTGAAACTAGCATGATTGACATGCATAATAAATGCCAAATAAGCCGAAATTGAACATTTTATGTAGACTTTAATTTTTACAATTTCACAACTAATGTCGTTTTACAGCGCTGCATAATGCACAAATTATATGTTTGTCGACATTTTTGCTTAAACGCGTGCAGTTTACTGAATTTTTTTATTGGATTTTACACATTAAACTCCGCCTATAATTTGTTGCACAATAACCGACACTCATGATCCATCTTTTCCTATAGAAACGTAAAGCCTCTATAAAGCTCGAAATCAACGAAAATTTCGTAAAATATTTCGTTAAATAAAGTTAACACATTAACAATCAGTGTTCCTTATAACGAGAGCCAAAATTTCAAAGCTAGATGTGGTCTGGTAACAAAGATTTTACAAGATATATGAGAATCCATGGTTGATGCCGAGATGGAGAAAGTTTATACGGTGAGGCTTAGAAAAAAAGTAGGGCGAGCTTTAGCGAGCCCTGTTTTCTTTTTCGGGCCGAACCGGATAAACTTTCTCCATCTTTGCACCAACCATGTATTCTATTTATCCTGCTTCATTTAAAATTATGCCTCTAACACATTTTATTAAAGACAAATGATTAATTAAGATAACAAAATAATTATTCTGTACACAATATTCCTTACGACCGAGTTACTACTGATTATGTCACATAAAAAATAGTTCCACATAAAACTGGTCCTTTTATTAATAATACTTTCCTATTGAAATAATGAGAAGAAATAAAAACAAAGAATCGAGAATGTGATATTTTAAATTTTGGAAATTGAAAGCAATGTGCAACAGCAAAACAAAAACTGATCTTTATTTTTTTATCATTAGAAATTTACAAAAATATGCAACAGCCAAAACAAAAACTCAATTGCAATTACATCAATAACAGCTTAAATCGATTTCTTATTACAATAAAGTTACAACTATATGCACTTACATGTTCTGTTCGTCTATCCCTTTACCGAAATGTATTTTAAACCACCCTTTTTCTTCATTGCGTTTGTATCGAATGCTTATCATTCTGACCTAAAACAAGATTTACTAAATCGTAATCCTGTCGGAGCGAGTTTTTTTATTCCTATCGAAATTAACAAATATGCATGACAAACACACACTCCGATATACGTTTTGTATTCGTTCAGTGCGTTTGAAAATATTAAATATTTTACTGTTAAAAAACTACCACGTCCGAATTCTTGTCCCTAAAATCCACAGAGTCTTGCTTAAAGTTAAACTAAATATGTTTTGTCAGAGAAATGACGTCACAGGAGAAACGTCATAAATTGCTTCATCAAGTAAATGGAAATACAAATACGGAAAGCCGGTTCCGTATTATGTTTAAAAGAAGATGCAAAGAAGGATGATATGTTATATAAACGATAACATTCGCGATGCGTCTCAATAATGCGTCACCCTTGTGTAGTGTATTGACAAGGTTACACTCAACTATGTGTCACAGCGTGCTTAGGAATACACTACTTCCTGTTGACCGGAGATAGGAACATTTATTCGACCCTGCTTTATTCGGTCAATGTTTGCAACAGAAGCCGGATAAAAAATGCTCTATTGTATTTGTTTGTGGCACAATATATTCCATGTCAATTTCCCGCACCGATATTTATTCATACGACACACTAACACTAAAATCGTACATGAACACGTGTTGAATATATTGTTCCACAAAACAATAAAAAAGAGAATTTTGTATCCTGTTTAATCTATGTAACCAGAGCACATGTAGCGTTGAAAGTTTGGCTATTGCTTTAAGGAACATTGATTGTTTATGTGTTAACTTTATTTTACGAAATACTTAACGAAATTTGCGTTGATTTTGAGTGTTATAGGGCCTTGGAATATACCATTGGTTAAGCATGGTACAAAAGGGAGTTGTTCACAGTTTGGAAAAATGATGATTTTCAAAATAATCGCCCTATATTCCAAAAATAATGTATGCATTATGTTTAAACAAGCGAAATAACGCTTTTGACTAAGAAAAAATCTTTTAAAATATTGGTTAATTAACAGATAATTCTCATTCGAATTCGGTAAATGAAATAAAGCGTTTGTAACGCTTTCCATTGGTTATTTGGAAAATACATAATAAATCGTTATGCTTCGCTGCGTGGCGCAGTGGTAGCAAGTTGCCTTTTTGCTTCGAGAAGATCTGGGTTCGAATCCAGGGGACGGCAAAACATGTTCAACTTTTGTTCTTGCTAATTTTGTTTCTTGCTATTATTTTGACTTAAGACTATTAAAACATTTTTGTTTTGTTAGTAAATATATTAAATGACATTTTTTTTAAATACGAAAAAATGTGAACAAGTCCCTTTAAACCATTCTTAAAACACTTTTATATCAATTTTGTAATTTCAGTATTGGATATAAGCAAAGTGATTGGCTCAAACCAGCGTCGAATACAACAACGATTGAAACAGGACGCGCACATGTTTTTATAGGATGTTTAAATAAAAATGACCTTGAATAAAAACCAGTTGTTTATCCATAGTTGACATTACTTTAGACATCATTGAAATTGCATTTGTTTTATTTGCTACTTAACACTTACACGATATATTATAGATGACAAACATGTTGCGGAAAGACATACAAGGTGTGGTGATTGTAAATTGATGTACCGAACATGGATACATGTTTACCGTACACGCAAGTAACTGGCACATTCAACTTCATCGAACGAATAACATTACTTGTATCGCCCGATCTTCAGGGTAAAGACAACGTGTTTGAAATTGGAAAAGCCAGCTAGAATTACCGTTATTTAAAAGGTGTGGGTTTCATAAATATCTAGAATTACCGCTATTTGAAAGTCTACGTTTAATAAATGTCAACCGATCGGACAAAAATGATCATGTCCCACCCGAACCGTCCCAACGTAAATTGGTCACTCGTTGCATAACGTACCGGATGTCTACTCTGATGGAGCCCGTATTATTGAACAGCGAAAGCAATATTGACGTAACAATGTACATTTCAATACTTTGACGAAAAAACGATTGCGAGGTATAAGCATGCATGATAAATAACTTACTGTTATTATATGTATTTCATTTAAATATTCCAAATGACCTTTATTTTATCAACATATTTGTCATAAATGTTTATTATTTGTGAGCAAACGGATTTGTCTTAAATTTTTAAATGTCAATGTTTCGTAAGATTTGTTTATACGACAGGGTCCGGATTCTCTCGTTTGCACGTTGATGTCGCATGTATTTGTTAATTTGTTTGTAAATATAAGATCGAGTAGACAACCAGACGTCGACACTGGTATATATAACATCCGGTTTTTTAAATGTATGGCTTGTTGACGTTTAATTATTGTTGAAATGTCAAGAAATTTTTAGATGTCAAAACAACTACATGTGAAACCATTTTCGCGTAAATTAATATAATAACAACATCACGATAACTTCGGCGGGGTCCAGGATGCGGACGCCGATTAGTCGAATCAACGTTCTGCACTAAATTAACAACAAATAAGCTTGTTTGTTTCCGCGTATCGTTGCGTATAAAAGACGCTTAGGTTACAATGTCCTCATCATTCGTTTTGGTTTTGGTAAACTACAGCTCAACTATGAACAAACTTTTCCTGGTGCTGCTGCTTGTAGGCTGCGTCGCTCTGGTGACCATGCCACAGGTTGCCGAAGGTAAATTAATGTTATTTGTTTCATTTCATTACGACTTAGCAAGGTAAATTGCATGTATATGTTTATGTTGTCTTTGTCAATAGACATGGATGGAGTTTTCAAAAACATAATATATTGCGCTTACATCGATACTAGTATTTTCACAAAATCTTAACGTTATCAATCTTATTTTTAACTGTGTTTGTTTTCATATGACCTTCACTAAAGTGTCGATCAATGTGACGTCGTATTAGATCTGTGATTTGTATCAATGAATCTGAAGTCATAAGCTTACTTAGCTCAAGAAAATTTAATGAATGAAAAAAACGCTGTATTGTTCTGTAATGTTCTTTAAAATATACATATTAAACGATCCTGATAGAAACGAAACAGTATATTTTCGGTCATTGTTTTTTGTCAAATAACCCACGGTCGGGATTATAGATGCGTGTTTTCAAATCAGTCGTGCTTCGCTCTCTTGATTTAGTTCGTACGCAGATGTACTCTTTACCGTGGGTTATTCGACAACAAATACAAAATATTGTTCTTAATTCTAACACGATACGCAGTTTGATTTCTACGGAAAAGGAAAAGGAAATCAAGTCTTCGTTATATGCAATATTTAAGGGCAGATCCTCATGGTACGAAAATAGTTCTGACGAATTCTAGGATAGTGAACGGCGATTGCTAACACACCACCTATCACATCGAAACGCACTTGCCCTTTATGTTCAACGGAATGTAACAAAACATTATATATTGCAGATTTTATTTATAATAACTTGTTATAATATATACACAAAACGGAAACATTATCTTTATTTAAACTGTGTTTGTATGCTTGTTATATTCTTTATATAGTATTCGATTGATATACCGTCAAATTTGATCTTTGAGGTAAATCAATGTATCTGACGTCCTTCGCGCATTTTTTATGAATGAAATTGACGCCATATTGTTTTGCTATGGTTAGATGGCGTCATTGATGAGCATTGGTCAAATAACGTCATAAAATGTGGGCGGTGTATAGCAGAATATAGTCCTCACGCATTTACTCAAAAATACATGTTAAGAAAACAAAAAAAAATATTTCCTACGCATCCATTTTCCCGATCGTTAGTAATTCCACAACAATGTAGGATTAAATATTATCTCTTAATTAACATGCAATATGCCCGTATGAATTGCGCCATATTCACATTTTTTCTCTCGTTATTTGCGATACAGTCCAACGCTGTCCGTGCAGAAGCACATGTTAAGAAAACATAAGATCTTGTTAAAATCTAAATCAAGTAAGTTCTATCCTAGTTTTTTAGCGAATACCGATGGTCAGGAGTAAAGATACTTCGCACTTGTTATTTATTTCCTTCGCATCCATATTCCCGATCGTGGGTTATTCCACTACACTATAGGATTTAATATTATCTCTTATTTAACATAAAATATGCCCCTATGAATCGCGCCATACTCACATTTGTTTCTCTCGTTATTTGCGATACAGCCCAACACTGTAAGTGCAGAAGCAGCGGCTGCGGTTACAACGAGTACCCAGCCGGCAGTTGCTCTTATGGAACCAGATGCTGCCGGGCTTACGGTGGCTAGGATCCCATAGATAATGGCAAATATTCATTATACCTTTATATCCACACATAGTTGCTGCTCCCGTCACAGTATACGGTATATCTCATAATTATATATCACATATTATACGTAGCTTACGTAATCTGTGTACGGAATTGTCTTGTTCCTTCACCTCGTATGACGTATCAGAGGGGGTAATCACATAATAGTCAAGATGGCGACGTCCATGCCGAGACAGGTATTTTTCGCCGTTTTATACCTTTAATTACTTTTATATTTATTTTTTTGTAATGCCGCTCACTTTCCAGCCAAATCAGCAAGAAAGTTACTAGCGTTTATTTCGTATTAATATTCGCTCTATATCTCGACTTTACTCGCTGCGAAATTTCTTAGCGGGATGACCTAATTACAGCTCCACTTAAAGCATTCGCATCGTTTAAATTCGAGATATAAAGCGAATTTTTATACGAAATAAACGCTTATCACCTTGTTACTGATATGGCTGGATAGTGAGCGTCATTTAAAAATTAAACAAACGTAGTTAAGGGTATAAAACGGCGAAAAATACCTGTCTCGGCATGGACGTCGCCATCTTGACTTTCACGTGATTACCACCTTTGGTATGCTATCAATCTATACGTATAGCTTCCATGCAGAGTTGTGGTTCCTTTTTACTTGTTTATCTCTAAACTGCTCGCAGACATTTCCGATATAGATGACAATCAAGGTGGACAACTGTTAATGGTTGTCATCTAATTATGTGAAACAGATGTGTTATGTCACATCTGCCATGAGTTTGTAAGCGTGTACGTCAGTTGTCATCATACGATCTTCATGTTATAACGTCACCAAAATACATCTCGTATACAGAGTTTAGGTGCAATAACGTGTCAATAAACACAGTAATAAAGCAATAAACCAGTACCTTTGTAGTTACACACAGGGGTTTGTTTTGATAATTGGCACTCTTGTTCTATGGACACTTCGTGCTCAAGAGAGCTTATTAAATATATACTGTTTACAGTATAAATGTACTAAAGTCACATCTATTTATCATTTCAGGTTCTGCACAGAGGACTACAGCTTCACATCCTGAAAAGTCCATCGATTGTTATATCGACAGAATATTAAAATGAACCAACAAAAGTATCATATTGTTTATCCATTTCTTCAACATGTAAACGTTCACTCAAAGTTTGAAGACATTTACTTGCCTCGAGTACCTTACATTATAAAGTACAAATAAGAAACATACGTATGTGTGCATGTATTAATAAAGCAAATAAAACCCATTCCAAATATACACTTAAGTGAAACTATTTTTTTCAAATTATGTTTGTATTTCGCACATTTCAGCAATTAACATAAGCAATGCGCAGTGTTAATTTTGAATTATCACACACATAAAAATCGTCACCGTACAACGAAAACTGCGTGAGGAATATTTGGTCATATTCTAAGAGACGAAACACGTGTTATCCAGTTAAATTGAAGAAATGTTATGCAAAAACGTTTTGTATCATTGTATACGCAGTTTAGAAGTCCACATTGTTCCAGTCATAAACACTAAAACTATATACGCAGTTTGACAGATTCATTTTTCACCAATGGTTGAAGAGGATTTTCTTACTGACTAAAACTATACCTTTTAATTGTATATCAAATCCATAAAATGTAACCGGAAGTTGCGGTTAAAGTAAAATCAGAAAAAATCGCGCCAAAACTGATTTACCTTTTGTTCAAACAACATCAACGAAAGACCACTTTTTAACCAATACACAAATTAACAGCACACCGTAAATGGCTAAAGATTTCAAGTGACCGTATGAAGGAATGACGAGGAAATTTCGTACTAGACATTTGATACCAAGTTCACAAAATCAATAAAACTAGCAACAACAACTGAACTTGATTTATTGAGACAAAGCTGAGAAAGAACAAAACCTAACAACATTACGAACAAGTTACAAGCACCACAAACACGTGCATGTAAACAAGGCTATGCTATTATTATTATTATCCCATACAGGGGGCCCCTACCGGTCGGGCGAAAACCCATATCAATTAAAAGGTGAATTACCTTCAAACTGTCCTTTTTCAAAACACTTTTCACATTTCTGTATAGGATATAATCAAAGTGATTGGCTCAAACCAGCGTCGAATACAACAACGATTGAAACAGGACGCGCACATGCTAAATAGGATGTTTAAATAAAAATGACCTTGAATAAAAACCAGTTGTTTATCAATAGTTTACAATAATATTAACATTTTTAATTTCATTTTTTAATTGCTACTTAATTCTTTCACGATCTATAATAGATGACAAACATGTTGCGGAAAGACATGTGGTGTGGTTATTGTAAATTAATGTTCCGAATATGAGCCAATTCTTACCTTATACGTAAATAAATGGCACATTGCGATTCGTCGAACACATATTATTACTTGTATCGCCTGGTCTTCAGGGCAAAAATGTGTTTTAAATGTGAACAATCAGCTCGAAGAACTGTTATTTACTAGGTGTACGTTTCATAAATATCAATAACCGGCCCGACAGGAGGGATGATGTCCGACCCGAACCGTCTCAACAAAAATATGTCACTCATAGCATACCGTACCGAATGTCTCCTCTCAAGGAGCCCGTTTTATTAAACATCGACCGCAAAATTTATGTAGCGATGGAATTTCGACGTAACAAAATTGCAAGGTATTAGCATGCATGATCAAATACTTTCAATTATTATTTGTATTTCATTTCAATCTTCCAGACGACTTTTATTTGATAAGCATATTTGTGATAAATGTTTATTTTTTGTGAGCCAAAGTCTTGGTCTTAAATTTTTTAATTTTAATATTTCGTAAGATTTGTTTATAAGACTGGGTCCGGTTTCGCTCGTTTGCACTTTGGTGATACATTTATTTGGACCGCGCTTTGTGAAAAATGGGTTTAATACATGTGCGTAAGTGTCGTCCCAGATAAGCCTGTGCAGTCCACACAGGCTAATCAGGGACGACACTTTCCGTTTTAATGATAGTTTGTTAGTTAAATGAAAGTCTCTTCTTAGACAAAATCCAGTTTAGGTTGAAAGTGTCTTCCTTGATAAGCCTGTGCGGACTACACTTGCTTATATGGGACGTCACCGTACGAACATGCATTAAACCACCTTTTCACAGAGCGCAGATCATTGGTTCATTAATTTGTAAAGAGCTAATTTATATTGATCAGATCAAGTCGTCAACCAGGCCTCCACACTCGTCTTACAGATTTTTTAAATACAAATGTATAAGATCCTTGTTTTGAGAATGTATTGCTTGTTTACGTTTAATTAATTTTTAGATGTCAAAACAACTACATGTGAAACCACTTTCACGTGAAAAAATATAACAACAACATCACGATAACTTCGACGTGGTCCAGGATGCGGACGCTGATAAGTTAAATCAACGTCTCCATGTTTACACCAAATCAACAACGAAAAAGCGTTTGTGGTTCCGCGGATCGTTTCGTATAAAAGACGCTCCGTTGACAAATTCCTCATCATTCGTTTTGGTGTTAAGACTACAGCTCAACTATGAACACACTTTTCCTGGTGCTGCTGCTTGTAGGCTGCGTCGCTCTGGTGACTATGCCACAGGTTGCCGAAGGTAAGTTGACTTTTGTTTTTAATTTCCATGAAGACTTAGTTTAATCCCATTTATTTTAGCTCGATTGCATCGAAAGCCGTAGGCTTATATAAACGCCCTCGGGTCCGTTTCCTGGGACTAGAACCAGTACTTGGTGTCTTTTGGGTGTGATCAAAGGAACGCTCCCAGTGGGGTTCGAACCCATAACCTCCCGCTCGCTAGGCGGACACCATATCCACTACGCCATGGCGACCCTAAATGAAGACTTAGCAAGATAAATTGCATGTATATGTTTATGTTGTCTTTTTCAACAGACACGGATGGAACTTTGATTAGCCTGATAAAGAGCATGATAATTTACATGTTATTTGTTTACTTCTTTTGTGGATACACAAATATCGGGGGAAAAAAACAATAAAAGCGATTTGTTCACAGTTTATCAAAATGAGAATTTTTCAATTTTTTGTCACAGATTCAAGAAATAAATAAACAATGTACATCAGTGTGCGAAATAACACTAATGCCGCAGACTTCTACTGAAAATACACTTTCGTTTTCGAAAAATCATCGTTGATAAAATTATAAAGCGTCTCAGACGCGAAACGATTACAAACTTTCGAATTCTTGTGTTATCGTTATTTTTTGTAACAGCACATGGATGGTTATACAAAGTTTAAAATAAATGGCAACCCATGTGAAGACGGATGGTCAGGTCCACACATAATGTAGTCGTAAAGACTCAACGACGACCCAACATAAACTCTGAATAACACACATACACACGTGAAGACGGACGGCTGAGTGGTTTCGGCGCTTGGCTTTTACTCCATGGGTCAGTGGTTCGAGGCCTGGTGTGGTTAACTTTTGTTTTCTCGTGTTTTTTTTGTGTTTTTTGTTACTTTTATTCTTGTTTGTATCTTGTAGCTCTTTAGTTCTGATGTTTCTAATTATCAATTTAAAGCATTTAATGACAAACTAAAACACATGCCGAAATCTGTGAACAAGACCATTTAAGTAAATACGCAAAATATTATTATGTCTTGTTTTAGCTGCAAAAAGAAACAACCAAAGCATTGATTTTTATACAAGCATATGATAGGCAATATTGTCTGAAATGTTAATGGCAACACGATGCTTAAAAATTTGAAACGACAATCGACAATTTAAGACGACACGTGACATTTTAACATTTAATTGGCGCAAAGTAGCATTAGAAAGTGTCGTTTAAATGATCGAGTGTCGTTGTTAAATGTCGCAAGTCGTTTCGTGCGTAGCTTTGATTGTCATGTGTCTACCACAAAGGGGCTCAAAGGCGACATTCAAGGCGATGCACAATACGACGCGCGCCTTTTATAAGAACAAGCGACGTTCTATGAGTATCGCCCAATATCCTAATTGTCGACTGTCGACTTAAACCCGTGGTGCATGAAACACGACATTCAAAGCTACGTATGATGTTTGCCTAATGTTTTGATTATAGTTCTGAAGAATTCCATCCAGAAAATTAAACACTGAACTGCACGTGCTTAAATGCGCCATATCAAATCGTAACACATTTACTCTTTCTGTTGAACGGAATGTAACAAAAACATTATAAATTGCGATAAAATCGATAATAGTATTTTCACAAAACGTTAACGTTATTAATCCTAATTTTAGCTGTGTTTGTTGTCAAGTGAATTTCACTTAAGGGTCGATCCATGCGACGTTTTTAGATCTGTGATTATGTATCAATAAATCTGAGATAATTAGCTCAAATTTGTTAATAAATTAAATTGTCGCCATATCGTTCTGCTACGTGCTTTAAATATACAGATTAAAACGATCGTGATATAATTGAAATATTCTATTTTGTGTGATAGTTTGTTGTCAGGATTGTAGATGTATGTTATCAAATAACTCGCGCTTCGCACTCGAGATTTCATATCTACGCATATGCATATTGTGTTGTTATGGTAAGATGACGTCATTGATAAGTATTGGACAATGAACGTCATGAAAAATGGTGGTGTAAAGGACAATATAGTCATCATGCATTTGCTTAAAATACGTTCTTAGAAAAAAAAATCGTGTCAAAATATAAATCATGTATGTTCTTTCCTAGTCTGTTGTCGAACACCAATGTTTATTTTCAGGAGTAAAGATACTTGGCACTAGTTTTTTTATTTCCTACGCATCCATAGTCCTGATCGTGTGTTATTCAACTACAACGTATGATTTAATATTGCTTATTAATTAACCTTCGTGCGCTGGTTTCACAGTTTTTCTCCCGTTATTTGCGTTACAGCCCAAGAACAATGTGAGTGCAGAATGCGCTGCAAAACCTACGAGAACTACGCCGGCAGGTGCCCTAACTCATCGTACAGGCGCATGCGCAATTGCTGCACATACGGGTGGGGATAGGATCGCATAGATAATGGCAAGTATTCATCATACATTTATATCCACACAGAGTTGCTGCTCCCTTCACAGTATACGGTATATCCCATAACACAAAGTATACGTAGCTGACGCCATCTGTGTACAGTTTCCGTACTTTTTCTTGTTCTTTCACCTCGTATGACGTATGCTATCACTCAAATTATACGTATAGCGTCCATGCAGTTAAATGATTCCTATTCACTTGTTAATCCCTAAACTGCTCGCAGCGATTTCCGATTATGATGGCAATCAAGGTAGACAACTCTGCCATGCGTTTGTAACCGTTTACGTTAGTTGTCATACAACAAAATGTATGTGATTACGTTATCGAAGTACATATCGTATACAGAGTTTAGGTGCAAAATTTCATTGTACAGGTATCAAGCTTGTGTGCCTGTATTATTATTATCTAAAAACATCACTTTCATAATTGTACATATTTGTGGTGACTATTTTTTCAAAACACACAAATTAAGTCTATATTGCGCTTGCAATGTTATAATACAATAACATAATAATTTTTCTTGAGGTACATGCATAGTGCTTTGATTCTAGTTTCGTTGTCAGTTTGGTTTGGAATAAAACACACGGAGATTGAGTCATTATTTATGACTCAATTAAATTATTTTTTTTCTTAATTGGTAACAAGGTTTTTCTCAACTTTGATTACCTAGTGTTTGAACGCACGTGACGCAGATTCGAAATTGGCCTAGATATTGTCAAGAGATAAATATTCTGAACACGTTTCATAAAGATTGCGTTTTATTATATATGGCCTATATTGCAGTAACAATGTTTTTCTAAGCTTTGACCTGGTGACCTATATTTTGGACGCACATGGCCAATATTCTCACGGCTTACAAAATGTAAAGAAACAAATTCTGATCAAATTTTATAAAAATTGTTTCATAATTATTGAACCTAGATGGTAACAAGTTTTTTTTTCTACGATTTGCCTTGGTGATCCAGTTTTGGACGCATGTAACCCTCATTTGAACATGATTAAGAAAATTCAAATATACACATTCTGACCAAGTTTCATTAAGATTGAGTCATGCATATTGCCTCTGGAATTGTATTTAGGTTTTTCTAACATTTTTTAGATACGTGTGTGACCCAGATTCGAGCTCTTACTTGATATTGTCCAAATAAACATTCTGCCCATTTTCGACGCATATTATACCGGACACCGCACACCTGGATATTGCAAAAGACCACCTTGAGTACTTCGTGCTCAAGTGAGCTAATACACTATACACTTGTACACATTATAAATTAACGAAAGTCAATATCTATTATTTCAGATTCTGCACAGAGGACTTCAGCTGCAAATCCTTAAAGTCCTTCGAATGTAATATCGACAGAATATTAAAATGAACAGAAAAAAATATCATATTGTTTGTTATTTTCTTCAACAAGTCAACGTTAACTCAGTTTGAAGACTTTTACTTGCCTCGAGTTTCTTACATGATAAAGTTTCATCTTTTTGCCGGTGTAAATGGTGAAAGGCGATATAATTCTAATTTAATTTCAATTTCATCATTTAAGGTGGGTTCTTACATCAGGAAAACATAACGTTTATTCCAACAAGAGCTGTGTTTAAGAAACATAATGCCCCCTACTGCGCTATGAAGCTATTTTAAAGAAAATTGTTAAGTACAAGGCCCGTTAGTTCGTCAAAAATCAAAGGACCGGAACGAAACTCGAACTTGATCTGTACGTCATGTAGGTACACTCACATACCACATATCAGGTCAATATCTTCACGCGTTTAGGGAAAAAGCCATACAACTGTTATTGTAGAGAAAAAACGTAATTCCAAGGTCCATTACTTCGCCAAAAATCAATGTTCCGGATCGGAACTCGAAGTTCATCTGTAAATCATTCAGGTAGACTCAAATACCAAAACTCTAAAGATCTGAAAGCGTTGTACGATTTTGAGGTTTAGACTTTTGAATTGATCTTTTTTAATTTGTCGAGTTATATATTTTTGAGTTGATCAATTCCAATTAAATTTAAAAGAAGTGTTAGATACTTGTTGAATTATTCTGAGTCCAAATTTCAACAAAATCGGTTCAAAAGTAAGTGAGCTTCATTGATTTGAATACGCGTTGCGTTAGAAAAGTCTCCAAGTGTATGTTTTAATAAAGCAAATAAAACCCATTGAAAGAATACACTTAAGTAAAACTATTAGAAAAATATTTCTTCAAACATTTCACGAATGTCGCCGCTGGGTTATTGCGTTTTTAGGTAATTCATACAATTATGTTTGCATTTCTAACCAAAACGACTTCAGTTAGTATTTTTCCATGTCGGTGCTGTGATAACTGCAGCAATACTGAAATCAATGTCTCGAAGTGGTATTCATCTTCAAACTGCGTTGAACCACGCATAGTGTTATACTCAGTGATTTAAGGAACCTTAATTTCAATCCACTCAGACACGAGTGCAGGGAATGAAACAATATAGACAATCCGGAACACGTGTTGTCGTAACACCAACAAATTAAAGTGAATAACTGAAAGAAGACCATATGCATAAAGTTTAAATATTGTATTAAAATAAAATTGCACATTTTCAGAATAGCAAGAATTTCATGATAGTCATTGACTCACAAATAATTTATGCTGCAGAATAAACATTCTTATTCAGCAATGAACATAAGCATTCTAAATTTTGAAGTTGAAAAATCGTCGCCGTTCGTCGAAAAGAGTCATATTTGGTCATATTCTAGGAGACGGAAAAACGTGGTCTCCAGTTAACTTGAAGTAATGTTATGCCAGCAGTTTTTTATCATTGTATACGCGGTTGAGGAATTCACATTTTTTAAATCTCAAAACCAGTTTACTAAAACTATATGTAGTTTTGGCAGCTACATTTTTTACCAATGGTTGTCAAGGATGTTTTCACTGACCAAAACTATGCATTCTGATTGGATATCAAATCAAGAAAATGTGTCCGTAAGTTGCAATCAGAAAATATCGCGCCAAAATTGACTTAAGCGTTTGTTCAAACAACAGCAACACAAGTACAACTCTTCAACCAATACAAAAATAACTGCAAACTGGGAATGGCTAAACATTTCGTAGGCATTTGATACCAAGTTTACAAAAGCGATAAAACTAGCAACAACCACTGAACTTTACTTCCTTTGAGACAAAGCCGAGGAAGAACAAAACCCAACACCATTACGAACTCGTTACAAGCACTACAAACAGGTTAATTTGAACACGGCTATGATAGTAGTGCACATCATACAGAAGGCCCCTATCAGTCGGGCGTTAACCCATATACATAAAAAAATGTGCATTACCTTCAAACTGTCTTTTTTCTGTACACTTGTAATGTTTCATTTTGAAACCCAATATAAATTTAGCACATCATGCTTTTTTATCAATCACAAGTCGATTGACCTCTTATGAAAAACGATTGAACATATGTCCGTCATATTGCTTTTTATGTTTATATTATTTTGCATTGTTGTTTGTAAATACCTGGCAAGAAATTGCATTATTTCGTTTAATTCTATAATAGTAACAGTCGCCTGACATTTTACATCTGCAGAAACTAAGGGTTGCACATAATCCCCTCACCGCTTGTATACGTATTGTAAGTTTGATGATCATATTCTATGTACATGTGCATCCATAAACACACCAAACTATAATGAAAATGAGTTTTAACACAACTGCCATGGTATGCAGAGTATTGTCTGAACTAGCCAAAAATTCCAACTCTCACTTTGGGAAAAGTAATAATACAAATTATTGTTATGTAGAGGTTGAGTAATTACATTACAAGATTTGTTTTATTTTAGTTATGGTGTCGTAATCTTTGGTGGAAACGGAAAGGTCTTGCATGATCCCCACATGGTAATTTATAAGTGTTTAAAGTTGTGTCCAATGATCTTGATTACTTTCTGACGAATCGTAAGATCCAGCTTTATGATTGATACGTTTATAGTTTTTGCAGCGTTTTGTTTTATATATGAGTATTAACAGTATTTTTCTACGAACACGTTACAATCAGATGAATTTCGATGAATGCGTGAACGAAAAATGCATGTAATCAATTAATGAAGTTATCAAGAAATTGTTGATTCAAGCATCACATTAAGGTTTACCCGCTGAAAGACAGATTTTTAGCGTACACCGGAACAGTCTGCGATATTAATTAAAAAAACAAATCACATAACATCAAGACGTACCCTACAAAAGAAGTTTACCAGATAAAGCAGAAACCACCATACCAACTTCACTGGAATTCCCGCGGTCTGAAGGTTTGCGCTGTTTACCGCACAACGCTTCAGAAAATTCTTAATATTAAAGGCTCATAAAAGGTGACAAATCCAATTATTATGCATATAAACTGGTCTATTTTTTCCGGATTTCAGTTACTCTTGCATAAAAAATGATAATTACACAGCTTAGTTAACTTTGTCAAGAATTATGGAAGATTTACCCGTTTCATAATTGGAAGAAATGTTTACAACTTTGCAACTAACGTGGTGTGTAGCCTTAAAGCGGTGACGTATGCTAAAAATAGCCGAAAGAAAATTCAATTTTAATTCTATTTTAAATAACTTTTTACCAGCAGAAAGTCACCTTTTAGATCACTTCAAACGTTTTAACCATTTAGAAGAGACCTACTTTGTGAGTGATACCGGAAAACGTTGAAAATCAACGATATATTTTTGGTGACCTGAGTCACCGAAGCGCTTGCTCTATCCCGAGTAAACAGCGATGTAAATAAACTGATTGTGTGAAAACACAATTGACTTGGAGGACACTGTATTTTGAGCTCAAAACAAGTTGTATTGCTCATTTTTTATGGCCCAATAGCATAAAACGAGGTCTAACCATACAGTTAAAATATATTTTTTACACTGCTAGGTTCACACACCTGTGAAAAATAGGGTCTAATTCTTAACAGGTTTGAGACAAAAGTTACGAGATTGCGAGTTCGGCCTTGGAATTAAAGATCTAACTGCTGCCCATCCATAGAATGCAGCAAGATCATAGTCGACCCGATGATATGTATCAACCCGCTGTGCAATTAATGATCTCTGTCCGGGATTTTGGGTACCAAATGATCGATAAGGAATTGTTAAACTTGTTACAGCTCTCGATAATACAGGTATTATATGTTTGTCGACATTTTCCTTTATTGCGCGTTTAAACAGGAGCAGTTTACTGAACAATTTATTTGATTTTCTTTAACCACTCTTTCACATGACACTCCGCCTATTATTCGTTGCACGATAACCGACACGTATGTTCCATCTTTGTCGATACAAAACAAATCACGGGTCGTGTTAGAAACTTAAATATACCATTTGTTAAGCATGGTATTAAACCTTTCTAAAACACTTGTACCTTAATTTGTTAATTCCTGTATGGGGTATAAGAATTTTGATTTACTAAAACCAGTGTCGATCAAGCGATTTTATTCATCAGTTAATTTGTTCCCACATGAAATTCAAAATATGAAATATGGAAGTGCACTTCAAGATGTAATTTTGCCATGTTGAATTAGATTTAACAAAACAGAAGTTCTGGAAATTCCAATTTTGAAACAAAAATACATATACTTATAGAGATGATTACAGGTAAAACCAATTACATCATACGTATACGTAATAAATAAGTGATTTATACAACATATATGAACATTTCGGTTCGTTTATTGGCAACAACGGCAAAAGCATTGCCTTGGGCCATTTACAAAAAAATACAAAGATTATGGTCAAGACACACAAACAAATATCATATATGTACACACAGTCATACAAACATAAATACATAAACATATTATATGACTATTTTTATAATATATACATATAAGTATATTCAGAGTTCACATATCAAGCAATGCATCACGTGAAATCATAGAATTATGACAATATTTAGCAACGCTTCTGATTTTTCGTTTAGATCTTGATGACATGAAATTAGTAAACATATTCATAGACGGCCAGGACGTACTGCGAGGTATTTTTTCCTAATTTTAGTAAAAGCTGTACAACATAGCAAGAAATGGTATTCTGATTCAATAGTGTTAATGAACATAATCAAAACACTCTATTACTGCGATCTACATTTCTGTATCTAACCGTTTCAATTTCAAGATTATGAGAGCTCAGACGTAGTCTTGTAAGGGATATTCTTGATGTTTCATACGATACATAGTCTAAATAGTCCTCTTATTCAAAGGTACGTTTAAATTTACAATAGTAAGATAACATAGGCATATTTGATATGGATTCTAACCATGTTTGTTGGAACTGGGGTCGGATCCGTTGTTTCACGGAGGCAAAATTATTGTTGACATTAGAATTTTCAAAAAGATCACCATTCTCCAGACAATCAAAGTATGATTTGCATGCTTTAAACCAGCAAAAGGTATTAAGATCTCGTTGATTTGCGAACACTCTATACTTAATGGAGTCTGTCTTATTCATTATTTTTATATAAAATTTAAGAGCTCTTTCTTTACACAACACTGCTAATGAATATCTGCCGGTTTCACCTAATACAGCCATATTTGGTGTTGACTGTTTTACACCAAGAATTATTTTCAAAACTTTTAAATGTAAGGCATCAAATTCCTTAAAGTTGTATATTCCTGAGCCGTACAACAGAATTGGTAAAATCATACAATCAAATAGATATAATTTGGCCTTAACATCCATTTTAAATTAATAAATAAGCAAAGAAGACTATGATATGCTTTCAGGGCTTGATCAGAGAGAGCTTTGACAGCATATCGCATATTACCTGTATACTACAATTTTACAGCTACGAAGCAAAAACTGTCAACAATTTCAATGATGTGTTCATTTATAGTCCACTGATACCTATGATGAATCTTGCGCTTTTCAAAGATAGATACTTAAGTTTTGTTAACATTAATTTGTAAACCACATGATGTGGAGTATTGCGATATACTATCAAGTTGTGCTTGAAGACTTATTGGATAAGTGGTAAACAGTGCGATGTCTTAAGCAAATAGCAGAAGATACAATGATAACTGTTCAATATCTTTGTCTGATAGATTTACCATATCGATATTATCAGTGATATCATTAATAAAAAGTATAAATAAAACGGGTGAGAGTGGCTCACCTTGTTTTAAACCGATTGATATGTCAAAAAACAAAAAAGTTCATGGTCGAGCTTGATCGGACACATGCTTTTATGTTTGAATAGATTGACTTAATAATGTTTATAATCTTACAGCTCAGGCCTGATTGTACCAGTTTTACCCATAGTATATCGTGGTTTACAGTATCGAAAGCCTTTTCATAATCTATAAAAGCACAGAACAATTTGTTACTGGATGCTTAAACTTTTTGGATAATTAAATGCAAGATGAAAATGCAGTCCGTTGTACTATGATTGTCCCTGAAGCCATATTGTGAGTCATTATTTTTTTTATTATTTTCACACCATGTATTAATTCGATTTCTAAGCAGCATAGAAAACAAGTTAGCAGTAATATTGGTTAAAGTTTTACCCCGATAATTCGAAGGATTTTTAGTATCGCCCTTTTTGTGAATAGGGACAATTACACCATTGGCCCAGGCGTCAGTATAGCTACCGTTAGTTAACATGTAATTAAATATGACCACAAGATAAGGTGCAATAAAATGTTTTGCATCTATAATAAAGTCGCAAACATTTCCATCAAGATCGCAACTTTTATATATTTTTTTAGTGATAATATTATTTTTTCCACTTCATCTACTGTAAAATCCATACCAAGTTCATCGATATTTACATCAAAATCATGCACATTTTCTGTATTCAGACTCGAAATTTTAATCGAAATAGAAATATTTTTAAAATGGTTTACGAAATCTTGTAAAGACACATCCGATAAACTCTCACTCTTATTTTTAGAGAATTTTCTTATATATTTCGAGATTGTTTTTTTAATTCTGTTGACACATATTAGATAATTCATGATTTTCTGTATTAAAATAATTATATTTAGCCTAACGTTTTTGTTAAGCATATTCACTTCTTTTTTGTAAGAAATAAATTCTATTGTTTTCCTGAGGATTGTGTTTCGCATGCAAACATGAATTTTTGTATGATTTACATGCATCATTAAACCATGGAGATTTTTTTCTGTTTTAGCTTGTTTAGTGCTTTTATACACTTTGTCGTGGCTTGTTAATGAAATATCAAACAATCAATGAACATGCACATATAATGATGTTTGTTTAAAATCACATATTTAGTACTATTTTGATATAATGATTATAATTCGCCCTTTGAATGTAATGATTAAATGAAGCGATGTTATGCAAATATAACAGCTATTGAACCAGGACGCGCACATTTGTATATAGGATGTTTCAATTAAAATGACATTGAAAGAGGTATCCATAGTTGTCATTACTATAAACATCATTGTAATTGCATTTTTTTTATTGCTACTTAACACTTACAAGATATTAAAGATGGCAAACATGTTGCGGAAAGACATATAAGGTGTGGTGATTGTAAATTGATGTACCGAACATGGGCACATGTTTACCGTACACGCAAGTAACTGGCACATTTAGCTTTATCGAACAAAATAGTATAACTTGTATCGCCCAATCCTCAGGGTAAAGACAACGTGTTTTAAATTGGAAAAGCCAACTAGAATAACCGCTATTATAAAAGTATACGTTTAATAAATTGTTACCGACCCGACAAAAATGATCATGTCCGACCCGACCCGAACCGTCCCAACGTAAATTGGTCACTCGTTGCATACCGCACATACTTTCTACTCCTCTGATGGAGGCCGTTTTATTAAACATCGATCGAAAATTTAAGTATAAGCATGCATGATTATTAACTTTTAGTTAGTGTATGTTTGTTTATTAAAATCTACCAAATGACCTTTATTTTAGTAACATATTTGTCAAAACAAATTATTATTTGTGAGCCAAAGGATCTGTCTTAAATTTTGAAATTAAAATATTTCGTAAGATTTGTTTCTACGACAGGGCCCGGATTCGCTCAATTGAACGTTGGTGTTACATGTATTTGGATCGCGCTGTGTGATAAAGGGGTTGAATGCATGTGCGTTAAGTGTCGTCCCAGATTAACATGTGCAGTCCACAGAGGCTAATCAGGGACGACACTTTCCGTTTTTATGATTATTTTTTTCGTTAAATGAAAGTCTCTTCTTAGCAAAAATCCAGTTAAGGCGGACAGTGTCTTCTCTGATTAGCCTGGGCGGACTACACCGGCTTATATGGGACGTCACTTTACGAAATTGCATTTAACCACCTTTTCACAGAGCGCGACTCATTTGTTAATTAATTTGTCAAGAACATAAGCTTAATACTGATCAGATCGAGTCGTCAACCAGGCCTCCACACTCGTCTTGCAGATTTTATAATTTAAGATCCGGTTTTTCAAATGTATGGCTTGCTTACGTTTAATTATTGTTGAGATGTCAAAACAACTACATGTGAAACCACTGCGTCAATAAAAATAACAACAACATCACGGCGTGGTACAGGATGCGAACGCTGATTAGTCCAATCAACGTCTCTACGTTAACACCAAATCAACAACGAATTAGCGTTTTTGTTTCTGCGAATAGTTGCGTATAAAACACGCTTTGTTGGCCATGCCCTCATCATTCGTCTTGGATTTAGATTACAGCTCAACTATGAACAAACTCTGCTTGGTGCTACTGCTTGTAGGCTTCGTCGCTTTGGTGACTATGCCACAGGTTGCTGAAGGTAAGTTGAGTTGTTGTTTTTTTCATTACGACTTAGCAACGTAAATTGCATGTATATGTTATTTTTGTCTTTTTAAACAGACTTGGATGAAATTTTCAGTAGCCTGGTAAAGCGCATGGTTATTTTCGTGTTATTTGTTTATTTCTCTTGTGGATGCACAAATATCGGGAAAAAATCAATAAAGTTAATACGCGAAATATTATTATGTCTTTGTTTTAGCTGCAAAAAAAGCCAAAGCATTTATTTTCATACAAGCATACGACCAGCAATATTGTCTGAATGTGTCTGGCAACACGATGCTCGAAAATTTAAAACGACAAGCGACAATTTAAGACGACACGTGACATTTGAACATTTAATTAGCGAAAAGTAGCATCAGAAAGTGTCGTTTTAAATTATCGATTTGCGTTGTTCAATGTCACAAGTCGTTTCGTGCGTAGCTTTGATTTTCATCGGAATACCAAAAAGGGGCGAAAGGCGACATTCAAGGCGATGCACAATACGACGCGCGCCATTTCCAAGAACAAGCGACGTTCAATGAGAATCTCCAAATATCCTTATTGTCGACTTTCGACTTAAACCCATGGTGCACGAAACACGACATTCAAAAACACGCATGACGTTTGCCTTATGTTTTGATAATAGTTATGAAGAATTCCAGAAAATTGAACACTGAACCGCACTTGCTTAAATGCGCCATATCAAATCGTAACAAATTTACCCTTTATATTGAACGGAATGTAACAAAAACATTATATATTGCGATTAAAATCGATATTAGAATTTTCCCAAAATATTATCGTTATTTATCTTAATTATATCTGTGTTTGTTTTCATGCGAAATATTATAAGTGTCGAGCAATGTGACGTCTTATTAGATCTGTGATTTTGTATCAATGCATCTGAGGTCATTAGCTCAATTATTAAATGAATGAAATTGACGCCATATTGTTCTGTTAAGTACTTTTAATACACAGATTAAAACGATCCTGATAGAATCGAAATAGTATATGTTCTGTCACAGTCTGTTGTCGAATAAACAACGGTCAGGATTATTGGTGTGTGACATCAATCGTGCTTCGCACTCGTGATTTAATTCCTACGCATCTATACTCTTTGCCGCGGGTGATGTGGCAATACACTATCATAACAAATATTTGTCTTAATTCTAACACAAAACGCAGCTTGTTTTCTAGAGAAAAGGAGAGGGAAATCAAGTGTTGGTTGTATCAGTCCCGGATTACCCATTAGGCAGAGTAGGCAACTTAATATGGGCCTCGTGACTTTTAGGGGCTCCGTGAGACCGTGACGAAATAAAAAAAAAACTTACTTAGCATAATCTAATGACTTGACAAATCCAATTATTTTTTTACCAATGTTATGTTGCGATTAAAGGCTTGAATTTCTTTAACCAAGTGAAATCGACTAGGCACTGGCGTTCTATTGGGCACTAGGCCGACTAGGGGCCTGGGCCCCAATAGTTTCACGGCCTATGGGCCTCCACGGTGCTTAATCCGGCTCTGACAATAATTATGGGCGGAGCCTAATGGTACGAAAATAGTTCTTAAGAATTCCGGGATATTTAACAGTAAACGGCACTTGCTAAAACGTTACCTATAACATCGTGGCACACCACCCATTTCTGTTCAACGGAATGTAACAAAACGTCACATATTGCGATACAATAGTTTATAATATTTACACAAAACGTAAACATTATGAATCTTTAGTTTAGCTGTGTGTATGCATGTTAAAGTTCATTATAGTAGTCGATTGATATTACGTCATACATATTGGGTCTTTGATGTTTATCAATGAATCTGACGTCATTCGCTCATTGTATTATGAATGATATTGACGCCATATTGTTTTGTTATGGTAAGATGACGTCATTGATAAACATTGGTAAATGAACGTAAAATCATATAAAGATGGACGGAGTATAGCAAAATATAGTTATCATGCATTTACTTAAAAATACATGTTAAGAAAAAATAAGATCTTGTTAAAATCTAAATCATGTTGTTCTATCCTAGTTCGTTGTCGAATACCGCTGGTCAGGACTATAGATACTTCGCACTAGTTATTTAATACTTACGCATCAATATTCCTGATCTTGTGTTATTCCACTACAAAGTATGATTTAATATTATTTCTTAATAAACATTCGATATGCCCCTATCACTGTTTGCACAGTCTTTATCCCGTTTATTTGCGTTTCAGCCCAACAGGTCGGCCATTGTAAGTGCAGAAGAAGCTGCAATTCACGGTACGAGTTCAACAGAGGCAGTTGCTCTTACTCCCCCAGACTACTCAATTGCTGCCCATGGATCACATAGAAAATGGCAAGTAGATATATATCCACCTTTATATCCACACAGAGTTGCTGCCCCTTCACAGTATATGATATATCTTATAACACAGTTTATACGTAGCTGACGTCAGCCGTGTACAGATTCCGTACATAATTTGTGTGTTCCTTCACCTCGAATGAGGTCAAACTCCACGCAGAGTGTCTGCTAGGAGATTAGTATGACGTATGCCATCACTCAAATTATACGTATAGCGTCCATGCATAGTTGTGGCTCATTTTTGCTTGTAAATCCCTAAACTGCTCGCTGCAATCTCCGATTGAGATTGCAATCAAGGGGGACAACTGTTAATGAAGTCAACCTCCGAGCAGAAATTTGACTGCTTTGTAGCATGGTTCTTGTCTAGTTATGTGCAACAAATGTGTTATGTCACCTCTGCCATGCGTTTGTAACAGTGTACGTTAGTTTTCATCGCACAATCTTCATGTGATAACGTCAATGAATTACATCTCGTGTACAGAGTTAAGATGCAATAGTTCGATGTCTGGTTACCAATTTTTAGACGCACGTTACAACGATTCCAACTCGGCTTACAAAATGTCAAGATAAACATTCTGATCAAATTTTATAAAAATTAAGTCATACATATTGGTCCTAGATGGTAACAAGTTTTTTTCTACGATTTGACTTGGTGTTTTTGATTTTGGTTGCAAGTAACCCAGATTCGAACTTGATTCAGATGATGTCAATATAAACATTTTTGCCAAGTTTTCTGAAGATTTAGTCATAAATGCGCCCTCTAGACTGGTATCAAGGGTTTTCTAAGATTTGACCTGGTGACCTCATTTGTTTGCAACGCATGATACCCAGATATTGTCCAGATTAACATTCTGACCAATTTTCATCAAGATTGGATGAACATGTGGTAACGATCAAAACGTTGACGACGCATTCCGGNATCGTAATGCGGTTTAATTTTAAACAAAATTTACGGAATATTTACTTCAGATTTAACCTGAGCATACATTTATGCGCATGGTGAAAATAAGATTGCATGCGCATCAATTATACTTGTAAGTATAGAATATAAATTTTCGTATGACTGTACTTGCTTTATGAAATCCAAGATTGTCTTGAAACTCTGTGCACATGCGGCCACAATATTTGCGTCTCTCGCAAATCGCACAACAGTGTTGTTGTTTGTTTGTTTCAAAACATAGTTAGGACGTTTAATTCTAGACATTCGTGAGAAATGACACAGCTCTGAGAAGCCATTTAACTTAACCCTGACAATGTAAACATTTTGCATCGGCTTACTATCAGAAAGATGCGATCACTTATTGATTGATTCATCAATCAATCAATTAATGTATCCGTCCGTCCGTCCGTCCGTCCGTCCGTCCGTCCGTCCATCCATCCATCCATCCATCCATCCATCCATCCATCCATCCATCCATTTAACCATCCATCCATACATCCATCCATCCATCGATCCATCCATCCATACATCCATCCATTCATCCATCCATCCATTCATTCATCCATTCATTCAATATACATTCAATAAGACCTCCACACTATTTTAAAATAAAAGCACGAATGCTTGTTTTTTTTTCATTCGTATGGCTCAGTGGTTAGTGTATGTTTTTTTTTAACAAGTATTGTAGGTCGTCTTATTTACATATTAACCAAAGACGAATCCTATGGTTTATAACATGTTCCCTTACCAAAGACCAAACAGGGAAGTTTAACAATATTTAACGGATAACTCATTTGCAAAAGCATTCTCAAAGCATTCTGCGTAGCGGCCTTTCAAAAAGATCAACTCAAGACACGATTTATAAATCGTGATATTCACACTATTTAAACATTAAGGTAATCGAAACCCGGTGATCTCCATCTTAGATTGATGTGCATGAAAAAATGATAAGCAAAGAAGAGTTTAAAACGAAAACCTATTCGTTTGAATTTTGGTTCAATTGGGTGTGTTCAGGCTCATGTGCTGAATATGTTAATGTCCGCATTGGTATACATGTTTTATATANGACTGGGAGCTGGTTTAATTATAGACATTTTGGTTCAATTGTGTATAGACATATGTTCTGAATATGTTAATGTCCGCATTGGTATACATGTATTGTATACCACCCGTTCTCAGTGCTCACATTGGTATACAGGTATTATATACCACCCGTTCTCAGTGCTCACATTGGTATACATGTATTGTATACCACCCGTTCTCAGTGCTCACATTGGTATACATGTTTTATATACCACCCGTTCTCAGTGCTCACATTGGTATACATGTTTTATATACCACCCGTTCTCAGTGCTCACATATGTTTCATGTTTCACATTGTGCGTGGGGAAAATTATAGTTACAATGTTACAGTCTGGTAGCCCGACCGCAATTATACAATGTCGTAATATTTCATATTGAAACACCTTTAATTAATTATTTAAGCCGTATGCCATTGTCCGTTTGACAGAAAATGAGCATTAATATAGAATACAATTTTAGCGTTGTGTGCCAATACGTTTATATGTTTATTCCCCACAGATTAATACAGAGAATGGTGCGAACAATAAAGAAATAGAATGACTAGTTCATAATGAAGCTCAAAGGTTTATCTCATGAAGGCCTCCATATAAATAACGCCTTTACAAGAGTAAGTTTCGGATACATGGGGAGTCATAAAGTTTTCATAGGTTTTCATAAATGCTAACCATTCATAATTTCATTGGTTTAGTTGGATATGAAATAAACAATCAATTTTTGCAAAGTCGCTTGTCGGTGATCGGATTTTGCACTTATTAGTATTACTGAGCGTTTGCGAATAGTTCAACTTTACGTAAAGTCTTTCAAGCAGTCGGAAATTGAATTATTATTCCAGAATTACACGATTTGAATTTTTTTTTTATTATGTTTTATCAAGTTTTTAAAGCGTTACTGTACAATTTGGTAAGATGTTATCATATTATGGACTATTCCTACATTTAAAAAAATAAATTTTAAGCCAGCGCTCGTCTTTTAACTGTCGCCAGGAGGGGTTCGTGTGGGATAACAAGTGGTGCTGTCATGATTCGCACGTACTGGTCTGTATTGAGCTCCATGATTCGCACGTACTGGTCTGTATTGAGCTCCATGATTCGCACGTACTGGTCTGTATTGAGCTCCATGCAGCACATGCGGAGCAGTCTTCGGAGACACTTGAGCTCAAAGACCTGTATCTTTCGTTCTGTGTCCACATGAAGCGCCCATGTCTTACAGCCGTACAGTAGGATGGAGACTACGAGGGACTTGTAGAGCCTGTCAGTGGATGGGAAGCTGATAGAGTTGCTTGTCCACAGCCTGCTGGGTCTGGCCATCGCTGCGGTCGCCATGGTAATTCTCATTTGGACCTCAGCGGTGTCATATTTTGATTTGGTTGCTCAAATGAACTTGAAGCTGGTCGAAACACGCTCGAAATAAACTCATTTTTTGTCTAAAACTACATTGAGTACGTATGCATACGTGTTGTAAATACGTGTAGGCCTTTCACATAGCCATTTCCCCTTTCGCGGCTCCGGAGACGAAACTTGAAGCCTTCTTCACCAACAAAAAACAGGCCTGCGAGCAGCCAACTCACGTCATAATCGGAATGGCTAAACCGACCTTGATCTTACGAAAAAAGGCAGTATTGTATAATACAAAGTGTAAACATTTATACTTAATGGAATGTTCGAATAGTGTATCCTTTGTTTTTCGTTAACATGATTGAAGTAAAGATAACGGTCAGAATGTTAAAACGAAATAATTTAAACTTTTTTTTTAAATATCAATTTCAACTGACAAAACAAGTGTCATTCAATTCCTATCAGAATTCAAAATCATATTTATTAACACTGCGTGTTGAACTGTGTTTATCGAACACATAAAGAACATAATAATGTGAAATGTTCAACTTTAAACAAATCAAGTTTTTCACAATATAGAAATAATTTATTCAATATATCGATGCACGTGTTAAACATTTTCCTGACGATTTTATACCCTAGACAACGAAGAAAGAACGCGATTTTTTTATTTGGTAATACGTGAACAGATGATATATTATATAACGTTTAATGTAATTGGCGTCTATATTGTATTGTGAAATTATATTATTGATGAATTAAAACAATACCAAATACCATGAACAAAACAGTACCTTTACAGAACGGTTGTGGATCGAATCGATGTGAAACTCAGAATTACTGAAGATCGGAGTGTTATCAATCCTGTATTTAAAGGCTTTTAAAACTATGCTCGTCAAACAAAATAAAACATGGACATTATTTGTTGTCGAGGGAACATGGAATGGCACGCGCATGGGGATGAAAAGTTTCCACTATAACGGATTATTCTATTTCAGTGGAATACAAAACTAAAATGAATCAGGGTAATTAATAATGGATGCACTCTCTTCCCTGCAACGCAACAAATAAATCGTCCAGGAAACGTAGACATTTATACGTCAAGTCGATTTAAACTGATTGTAAGCAACATTACTCATCATACACATTTATGAAAATGGCACTTGACCGTACAAAAGCATTTCTTATTTTCAAAAGCATCCATGGAAAGACATTCGCCAAAGAGCTGTATGCATTTACAAAACGAATCATACACACGATCTTCTTGGTTGGTTCGCATGTCAAATGACTGAGAGATGAGAATCCCATTTGTGAATATGTGCTCTCCAAGATCGATATAATTTGGGTTTGGGTTTAAAATAGGTTTTACAGTAAACCTTTTACTTTTAACTAAATTTTTATTATGGCTTGCACTTAATATGTTTCACTTAAACTATTATAATAATATTCCTGTACGTCATTGAAGATTTGAATATAAATTGCGTAGTAATATATATCCACTGTAAACTTAAAGTATAGCGTTTTTACATAAGACCTTTTTCAACTTCTTATGTCTTTGTGACAAGCGCGGAGTTCGAGTTTGCAGTTTAAAATTGTAAAGCAGTATGCATAGATATACGCAGTACATGTTGATAAAAAAACATTGTAATTGTACTTTGTTGTGGATGCTCACGAAATGCACAAATGAACTACAATGGCACGTTTGTGTTTAAACTGATTTTATTTTACACAAGACGACATACGTTTAAGATCATTTAAAATTATTATAACTTCCTGAATACATTCTAAATAAACAAACACACAAATACACAAACACCCACAAGCACACACGCACACACGCACACACACACACACACAAGCACGCACGCACTCACTCACGCACGCACGCACACACACACACACACACGCACACACACACACACACACACGATCGCACGCACGCACGCACACGCGCACATGCACACGCACGAGCGCGCGCACACACACACACACACGCGCGACAAACACACACACACACACACACACACACACACACACACGNCACACACACACACACATAAGCACGCACGCACTCACTCACGCACGCACGCACACACACACACACACACGCACACACACACACACACACACACACACACACACACACACACACACACACACGCGCGCGCGCACACGACGTTCACTGATAAATAAGTACATAAGTAAATAAATAATCAATTTAGTCACGCCATGAATGCGAATACATATATATAATTTTCCAAACCGATAATTCATGAACATATACATACATAGACATTGAATGTCAAATTTAGTAAAATATAACGTATTTTACACATAGTGAATGCATACAATGCTGCTTGAAAAGCTCAGATTATGCAGATACTTTCGGTAATGTGTGTGGCTTAATATAAATTCGTATCAGCATTCTTATTACTACATAGAAAGGCAAGGACAGTACTGCCTGTCCCAGAAGCAAATACACAAAGTACATCTGCGAAAAGTTATCCATTACAAATCCATAGAGTAGCGGAACAATCATGTTGTAAACGGACACGCCAACCAGATATGTGGCCGATATCTTCCCGGTAACAGTCAGAACGCTTTCTGTCGTCCACGTGAATATTGCCGGGAAAATCGCCGACATGCTGAGACCCGCGCAAGCGGTACATGTCCATATCAACTCGCGAATGTCGTATACCGACGCGATAAGAAGGGCGACGATATCAGCTGTTAAGATAAGCAAGTAGATCACAATCATGTTGCTGGTTTTCAGGAAGAAAGTTACTGGAATGCTGCAAAATCTTCCAGCCGCAAAGGCTCCCCAGAACACCGAGGCCAAATCAAGACTGTCGTCTTTGTTCCAATGCAGGTATTCATCAGTAAACGTGGTAATAAGACTCGAGAACCTATTCTCCACGCATGCGTAATTACTGATCAACGTCATTAACAGCCCAACAAATATTATTTGTTTACGCATGGAGAGTGAAGGCAACGTGTTTTGTTGTTCCAGTTTTTCTGGATTCAATAAGGGTGTTGATACATATGTATTGTACCTTTGCGACAAGCAATACAATATTAGGAAAGGGAATGATGCAGAAACTGATCCAATACCAGCAATAAAATACGCGTAAGGGATATGTGTTTCGCCGTATGTTTCATCGCAAGAAGTGGTCGCATTAGTAAAGGGCAAGATAGTTGACGTAGTTGCCGAAGTGTTCAGTTGTGGACATGATCTCTGCGCGGTAAATAGCTTGGCCGTTTGTGGACCAATCAGACCCCCTGCGCTAAACCCGAAATGAAGTGTCTGCATGAATGGTGCGGCGTCTGTACCCCATATTGAAGCGACGTGGGAGTTCCCGCCTGAAAATATAAACAAAGGCATGAAGGGTGCGGCGTCTGTACCCCATATCGAAGCGACGTGGGAGTTGCCGCCTTAAAATATAAACAAAGACATAAAGGGTGCGGCGTCTGTACACCATATCGAAGCGACGTGGGAGTTCCCGCCTTAAAATATAAACAAAGAAAAACTTTACCTGAAACAACAGGAGATGAATCTTATTATACCACGAGATCATTTAAAAACAAAACACAAAACAATCGGATACATTAAAAAACAACACTTGATACTGTTCAGAATAGAGCAACGCAAACAGATGAGTAAAACTGGTGACATCACATTGGAAAATTCTACACAAATATATAAATACAGGGATTTCAATAAATTGTGAAAACCAGTGTCAAATGACCCCATGCTTGAAATTTTCAGGGGTCAATTTTTAAATATCATGGGTCTAAATACTGAAGTCCAGAGTTATTTTCTTTCGCAATATTTGTTTAATGCTTTGTAAATGTTGCTTTTCATAAACAAACTGTCAAAAACAGTGCAAAAACACAATTTCTGTGAAATAAGATATACTTTAGAGTTAGCTTCTTGGTAACATTTGCATCAAAACAATGCAAGGCAGATAATTTGCAAGAGTCAAAAGTGAGAAAATTGCAAAAGCATTGCATCAAAAAGCAGGATTCTGCTTCAACTGAAATCCCTGTAAATAGGTCATGTGTGTATTTAAGTTCTGAATTGCACGTTTACCTTATCGAATTAAACATATTGCCATCAGTGCCAACACCTGTTAAGTCAAAGAATGGAACGACGTATTGCTTTTGCGTATAACATGCAACTTTTTCAACGAATTTAAATAATAAGAGTCTGATGTGAAAACATACATCAGTTTTGCAGTCTTAATACCAGCGAGTGTTTTTTTAATTTGTGAATGATCTAAACACGTGATTTATTTAATCATATTGAGTATAAATAACAAAAACACGAATATATAAATTGTGAACACATATGCACTAAAAATATCATTTTCGGAAAAATGTTTCATGAATATCCCACGTACTGACGTCAATCCCGCCGGTAAAAAAACCACTGATAAGATTGACTGCGACCATGAGTGGAAACTGGCTGCACCATGGCATTGCTGCTATGGCAACGGCGGAGAGCGTTGTGACTGTGGATAGCATTAACAGTCGGTTGAACCTGTAATGTATCCGGGAAGGTACACGTGTTAATGCGTGAAGACTCCAGATTTATTTATACACACATACGAAAAGAAGTTGACATTTGGTAAATGTAAGTGACAAATATCATATAACGGACTGTCACGTGATTAGATTTAGCAAGCACTATACGTTAACACAAATATAAACGGCCAACGATTATAATAAGACAATTTTAAACAATTGATTTATGATATAGTAGCGAATAATATAAATAAGCCGTTTCGCGTTCACACGTGTGCTATCGGACCAGCAAAAGAATGAATCTATTGCGATACGGTAAATTATGTAAAACCACTTACACACAGGNAATATCAACCGACAGGCATGACCGACGCGTTTCTACAATATCTGAAACATATACTAGTGTTCAATAACTGCAGGTTGGCCTTCCTATATAACACGGGATCATGGGTTATCATGTGAAATAAAATAGTCATTTTGTATTTTCATTCGCACAAATATCGACACTCCGCCTTTAAACTAACGCGCTGCCAGCCTGGAGGCACGCCGACGTCACATGTTCGAACGTTAACGTTATGTAGCGTCAACCTAACCACACGTTGACTGTAAGATTCGTTGACAGAAGATGAAAGCTTAAACTGGAAAGTGTCATTTAAATAATTTAATATTCACGTATATACATGAATCGTTCTAAAGTTCAACATGATTTAGGCGTGTTTTTATCAGTCTTGTTAAAAACTGAGCTTACTAATTTCCTGGTATGATATGACAACGAGTGTCAGATCTTTTTTATCACATGCTTTTAAACTAAATAAAATACATTTTAATTGACCAAACAAATGCTGATAGATCTAAAAGTTGTTTACTATCGTGACGTCATTTCATGTTGACGACGTCATTTCACCAAAATAAAGCCATGCCATTGGTTAGTTATTGATTCTGTAGCCAATGAAAACGCTTAAAAATGTTGTATTACACATGTGTAATATAAAAAAATACGTAATGTCTGTATTACATTGAATATATAAAATAAGTATTTGAACATGTCATAAAACAATGCTTTCGCATTTCGCATGCGAAAGCACAGTTTAATGACATTGTCAATTACTGTTTAAAAGCGACTGAAGTTTTAAAACTGTCCCTCTTCAGGTTATACACAAAGTTCATGTGGACTAGAACTAGTTATTCTCAAGCGACTTAACTTATAAAATACAAAATGGAATATCCAGCATGGATTATCCACCTTTGATCTGTGTCAAGACCAAATGTTTTTTTCTAAAATATTTCTGATTGGTAAATCGATATTAGCCTCTCTCTTTGAAAAGGGGGTTTAATAAATAACGAGATGTGTATTGTCATAAAATATGATGTTTTACATTGTAAGCGAATTTTTCTTTCTCAAATAAAAGCGTTCTTTGAACGCGCTGGTTTCTTGTTGACCATAATATTCATTGATTCATGTATACAGTAGTGTATTGCTATTTTCATTACATTAATTCATATATAAACACAAATTAAGGATGTGTTAGAAAACAATTTGTTTGGTGTTGTACAATGATGATTAAACAGCGGGAAGTTACATGTGTTCATGTATACGCAAGTTTTATGTTTGGTTTTGCCTTATCATAACGAATCAATTGTGCGTTTTATGTAAGACAAAATAATAATGCTATTTTGTGCGGTTACTTTTTTTATTAACACATATGTGTAAGTGAATAATTATGGGCTAAGTGTGAGTTTCGATGAGTCATTCAATCGATATAAACACTGAATGCCAAGGTGACCCCAGCTTTAATAATTTTTATGTCTTTTGTCGAGTTTTAATGACGATTTCTCCCCTGATAATTTTTCTGGAGTTTCATTATTCCTTTATATAGTTAGTATTATAAATAAATGTACGTGCACGTATACTTGATTAATTGTAATTAATTATAATTAAACGGATAACAACACAAAGTTACCCGGTCAGCAGCGTTTACTCGTAGCATGTACAGTTGAAAATACAATTTGATTGGGTTTGTTTTAAACCCATACCATAAAAAAACGTTTTGCTGGGTTACTGTGAGAATAGTAATATGGGAAATACATATTGTGAAAAACATTAACTTAAAAAAAAAAAAAAAAAAATTTAAGAGCGAAATTATAGCTTTAAATCTATTTTGACATCTGCATACAGCATAATCAATGTTTACATAGTAACTGCATCACAACTTTTGCTCACTTCATGATCACTTAGTGTGACACGCGTATTTAATCGGACCGAGTTAAATCTACCGGTTTAATAAACACAATACAGATTAAATCTCAGTTTCAGGTAAAATTAACATTAAAAATTTTCCTCAGCGCAAGCTGTTACATGTTAGATAAAAATTCTGACAAGGTAAGTCATTTTTGTGTGGTTTGAAAATCGCAAAAAACTTAACCTACCCAATAGCTTTTCATACAAAGTGTGTGTGGTATGTTAAATTTACTATAAAATAAGTAATTTACCAGTACTTTATTCATGAATAATTTAAAGAAAGTATCAAAGCGATTTGTCTGAATTTACAAAACGTATGAACCATAGTGCTGATATACTAAACAGAACAAAAATAACGTATGGTGGTATTTGAACTTGTGAACTCAAAATATATTCCACACTTCTGTGCAACAAAAGCAGTTTTTTATATTTACTTTTAGAAGTCCAGCTTTTGAAAACCGTCGATATATATAAGCAGCCAATATATAATTTTTACTTCAGTTATAACATTTTTAAAGACATCAGACTACAGCATGCATTTTTACAATAAAACATCCGGTGTCTATAAATTATTAATTGTTTCAATGGAAGACCATTCTTGCGGTTGAATGTCACGATATTTTCGGTATTTTTTTGATCAATTTTTATTTGTGGTTCTAAATTTATATGGAAGATATGTAAGTCACGTGTATTAGAAGAAGAAGCGTGTGTATCAACCACTACGCTACCCATAAAAGTAATGGTACGCTTCATCTTTCACTCTGATTTTCAACTTCACTTCAACGAAATACTCTTCAACGCCTCGAGGACATCTACTGAAGAGGACTGTGCAAATGTAGAGTGCGGAGTGCTTCTTAAAATACGAATAAAATAGCGTTCGCCAACGTATTATACACTGTACAACTGGCCTACATCTCTAGGTACGGAACACTGGCAGCGGCCGTACGGCAGACTTGAATGCGTCCAGGCTCGGGGCTGTTACTACTGCGGTGGGTAAGAAGTTCCAGATAGATACTGTTCTGGGGGAAAACGAGCGTTGATACGCGTTACGCGAGGTTTGTGGAGGGATGAAGTTTTGAGAGTTGCTTTGTCTGCTTGATTTGACTATCGAACGGTCTGGTAGATATGAAGCTGGTACGGCAACAAGACCATAGACAACCCTGTAGAATAGTACCAAGTCAAAGCATTGTCTACGTTGTTGCAAAGTCTGCCAATTGAGTTCATTGATGATTGATGTTACACTATCCGGCTGGTATGGGTTGAAAGGCTTGTTCGGTACGAATCTGGCAGCATTTCGTTGTACTTGTTCGATTTGTTTCAGTTGAGTTGTTTGTTTCTGAGTAGGATTCCAGATGGTTGAAGAATATTCCAACTTTGGTCTAACTAATGATTGATAAGCTCTTTCTTTAACTAGTTTAGGGCATTTGTTAAGTTTCGTTTAATAAATCCCAAAGTTTGTGAAGCCTTTCCAGTTATTTTTTCGATATGAGTGTCAAATTTCAAGTTGTCGTTCAATTCAACGCCTAAATATGCCTGATGGTCTACAGTTTCTAAGGTTTCACCACTCATTGTATAATCATAACGTTCTTTGTTGGATGTGTTGGAGATATTCATTATTGCACATTTTTTCACGTTGAATTCCATCTGCCATGACTTACTCCATTCTACAAGTTTATCAAGATCTTGCTGAAGTTTCTGTTGATCGGCTGAAGATTTAATTACACGATAGATTACACAGTCATCTGCGAATAGACGTACTACAGAGGAAATGTCATCAGCAATATCATTAATGTACAATAAAAACAAGCAGGGGCCGAGGACAGTCCCTTGGGGTTCTCCTGATGTTACACTGGATGTTTCTGATGTGGCGTCCTGGAAAACAACTTTCTGGGTCCGATCTGCTAAGAAACAGTTAATCCATCGCTTGGTGTCATTGCGTATTCCATAAAATTCCAACTTGGATGACAAACGTTGGTGAGAGACCTTATCGAACGCCTTCGAAAAATCCAAAATGGCCATACCTACCTGTTCACTGGCATCCAGGTGTTTAGCAATATCATCTGTGGTTAAGAACAACTGTGACTCACAAGAACGTTTCTGTCTAAATCATTGTTGATTTTCACACAGGATGTTATTAGAGTCCAAATGTTTAATGATGCTGGAGACGACAATATGTTCAAGCATTTTTGATGCGCTGAGGTCAAGGACACAGGCCTATAATTTGCAGGTTTAGAACGATCCCCATTTTTAAAAATTGGAACGACATTAGCAGTTTTCCAGTCAGATCGTACGACTCCCGTGTCAAGAGAACGTTGAAAAATACACATCAAGATTTCAGCCACAATTTCACAGTTTCGTCTCAGAATTATATTGGGAATTTTGTCCGGTCCAGTTGCCTTTTTCTCATTTAAACGTTTAACACTGTTTATGACTCCTTGGGGGGTAATTTGTATTCGCTCCATGGGTCTGTGAGGAGATGGTCCTTTGTTTGGAATATTGTCAAGATCTTCTTTTGTAAATACCGAAGTAAACTGTTTATTTAACATTTCAGCCTTTTTCTGGGGTTTATCACCTATGGTGCATTCATGTTTCAGCGTGCTTATCCCAGATGCATCCTGTTTCATACTTTTAATGTATTTTCAAAAACTTTTTGAATTTTCATCTTTTTCTGGGCCCAGCATATTATTCAAATATTTATGGTATGCGTTACGTAGTCTGTATTTCACTTCATTTTTCATTTCAGTGTAAGTATATTACGTAGAGATATTGATGGTGAAGTGCGTAGTCTTTTGTGCATCTTGTCACGTTTTTTCATCAGTTTTCTACGTTTATTTGTAATCCAGGGAAGGTCTACCTTTTTGCGAAGAGATTAAGTTGGGATGTTCTTTTTCATTGAAGATGTTACAGCAGTTTTAAAATTGTTCCAGAGTATATCAGCACTAATGGATGAGTCTGAGGATAAAACACTTCCCGACAATCACTCAAATCTGACTTGATTTCATCCAAATAAGCTTTTCCATAGCGGTACACGGTACGTCTCTCGCATTTACTTGCGGCCGACGCCCACGAGGTGGTTACCTGCAACATTTCGTGATCTCTCATGCCGAAAGGAGGACATATGGTTTAAACACTGTGCTTTGGTGCGATGTAAAGAGTAAATCCAAGATTCTGCCTTCGCGAGTTGCTAAATTGTTAATTTGTTCAAGAGAAGGGTCACGTACAATTTTACATAGTCTGTCACAATGTCCCTTATTTCTTGATCCTGTGGGAGCTGCTGAGTTTTCCCAATTTATGTCTCCTAAGTTGAAATCCCCGCCAAGTTTGATAATGCAGTTTTTATATTTGGCGTTGTTATTAATCTTACACAGTGATTTATTCAACTGATGTAGGGCTTCTATAGATTATTTTGGTTCACGATAAAAATGCCCCACACAAAATATTTTTCTTATTTGGCATAGAAATTTTCACCCAAAGAATTTCATAATCCGTATCAAGATCAGGACACTGTTCGCAATCAAAAACTGGCTTAACAGGAACGATAACTCCACCTCCGGATTTTTTACCAAGCATTTCGAAATTTCTATCTTTTCTAAAGACTGTTTACATATAATCACTTGGAGTATTGTAAGTAAACAGTTCAGCATCATAAATAGATGGATCCAAGTGAGTTTCAGTTCCCATCATTACATCGTGTTCCATACTTGAGAGCACATGATATAATTCAAGTTTTTTTGTTTTTAATACTTCGGAAGTTTTCGACAAGTATGGTAAACGGTGTATATTTTTTACTATAATTCACTGTGGTATCTTCATGATCAAAAGAAACACTCATAGTTCTAGGTGTCACGTTACTTGGACTATCTGATAGAGACGATGATAGGTCTGGATCAGTAATAATGCTTTCAGCATGGGATGACACTGTGACGTTTGAAATGTTTATGGGATACGGATTAGGGGGTGGGATCTCGTTGGTGTCGATACATTAGGATTGTCAGTGCAATGAATTTCTTGAAATCCATTGAATATATTTGTGGTTTCATAAAGTGATATGTCAACCGTTCCCGAGGATGAAAGGTTAGGAATTCCACAGTGCAAACATGCCCAAGTCACATTAAATTTTCCATGGAGGCTGAAAAAGCTGTCAGATATTTTGGCACAACTATTATGGTACCACATACCACAACAATCACATTCAAGAGCTTTCGAGTTCCAGACAACACCCCTCGAACATGTCATATGCCGCACGGAAACCTAGGCCCAAGTTGGACGTCCACATCATGGAATTTGAATGGCTTACTTCAATAAAGTTCAAATTTTAGTAGTGTTTAACCTAACGTTGTCATCGTCGGAAGAAGCTTGTTCCCGCCATTTTCCTCTTGAGTCGAAAACGAAGTTTGGATAACACACCTAAGCGAAAATGGAAGATCACGCTACACATAGAGTGAATGCAGCGATGCTTCCAAATTTTCAGGGAAAAAACGTCTGTATTCTTGGAATGGCTAAAGAGGTAATCGATCATCTTAACGCTGGTCATCGATCATTGTAACATATTTTCGCGCCCTCGTAAAAAGTAAACACTAATTGAAAATATGTAAAACTGAAACATTGTGGAAAAAACATCCGCCTCATGGATGCCTGATGTTGTCGCAGTATGGCTTAACGAAAACTAAAACTGTTGATGATGGCCAACATGAGTTAAATATTATCAAACGAGGACTTAGAAGCGCATCAGTCAGGATCTCAGTTTATTGAACAATTGTCTTCTAGTCAATATAAATTGCCGCCATAGAGTCTTTTGATGATTTTTGCTTTGGCAGACTCTCGACGTCAATAGTCCACTCTATCTTTTTAATAGCGAGAGTTCTGACTCGAATTTCGGTCGCATCACTCCTGAATTTAAATACACACATATTTGNGCTTCGGGCCGATCAACGTTTTGGGGTTGACTTGTCGGTAATTATAATGCGACTATGCCCTCTCGGGTCAGTTTTCTATATTATTTCCCAACGCAATTGTTCTACATATATCATTACCGAATTAATATTACTGTTTCCATTAGCTTTGCTTACAAAAATGCGTATAATTCCTTTTTTTTTAGTCTAATCCGTGTTTATATATTATCTGTATATTGACTTTGAAGTAAATGTTTTGCTGGACATATTTGTTTTTATGAGTTCGTAGTGTTCTGTTGATGTGCTGTAATCTTAACGTCCTGTTGACGGAGGCGTTCTGTCGTTTCTAGGTGAGAACTGCTTCATTTTAAGACACAGTTATTACTAAATCATACCATGCTTAACATTATTTAGAACGTGAAATCAACCTTTACAAATAATGGTTTCTGCATGGATTTTCTTCACAAAAGCCGTCAGATATGATCTTGAAGTCAGAAGTTATGCTTGGTTTAACGTCATATTATGTTCTTGCGAAAACAATATGTACACAATATATATTCATTATTAATTATAACATTTGTGTTTGAATTGTTTCTGTTTTTAAACGATCAGTAGATTAATTATTTGTACTCAATATACATACATATTCCCCGGGATAATTTCGCATGCGCGGGATACGTTGTATTATTGAAATTTACATGTTTGTATTTACTTCATTGGAGACATTCTGAATAAATGTCTACCGAACTTTAATATAAACAAAACAACGTGCATATTAAATGTATTTTTTAAACAATAACAAAGACCGTTAACCAACAATTGGCATTGTCTGCCCATGTGAAAACTCCACAATAACAGGTTGCCGTGATATTGGCAGTGTTAACATATGTCCGTTCTGCGAATAGCCATAAAATACTTCTGTTGGCTGGTCAACTGATTGACCAGTGATTCTGACACCCTTTTGGACGTGCATTCCGGGAGCTAGTTGAAGAATGACGTGTTGCTCTTGAGGGTCATTTATATCGACTGGTAACCAGGCAACGATATGAGAGGCGCGGTCAGGAACAGTCTGTGGGTCTATGGGAAACACTGATTGTGTTGAGTTCGTAAGGGCGTATACATAGCCTGAATTACTTTCCTGTACCACACCGAAAAAGTAAGAATTTCCAACAAATTTCAAAAATTCTTCTAAAACCCGGAAAACTGTTTTCTTGTGAAAATAAGTTGCTTGCGACGAGGTGAGTCCACTGCGACAGAATAGCGTGGAGCAATCTAAGTTAGCGTAGAAGAACCACGTGGCCCTCGCGACATTCGACCTGGACAGAATCATAAGGCCCCTAATGGCGTACACAGCTTGTGCGTGCTCCGACACGCATTCCGTTGCATGACAGTCCTCCCCGGCCCCGTCTGCATCCCAGCCCCACTCCGTGATCCACACGTGCTTGTTCGGGGTGTTAGCATCTCTCCACCGTACAAGAGACCTTATACCATTGAATGATGAAAGTTTGTTTTCAGGATATGTACCCCTTCGAACACCATTGAGGTCGTTAATGAAGCTATACGTATGCCCATTTATGACATCAATGTTGCTTGCTACGTCTTGTAAGACACGGGTTCCAATGTAATTTGATATTTCGTACTTGCTATCTGCTTGAAACGCTGCGGGCGAAACGGTTAATTTGGAATCAGTGCTCTTAATACCGCTAGACATTCCTTTCAACACTTTGGCATAAAACGCAGCGTCATAGTCCCATGGCTCATTGCCAACTTCTACAGCGTTCACAAGACCATTTCCTTGCGCGGCTCCAAAATGCTTAGCAAACTGCTGTCCATAATGAAATGCGGATTGTTCAGGCGTATTCCAGACATGCTGAGGTGAACTTTTATTAGTGAACTGTATCGACTCATCGACAGTCAGGTTGGCTTTCCTCCAGGCCCCGTATTCCGTATCCCAGTTCAGCCACCACGTTGCCTGTGTGCCTCGGCCCGCTGCCATCTCCGAGTATTCGGGGTCGGTGTCAGGGTCAGTCACATCCCAGTCTAGGTTGTGATAATTTCGACCATGTGAAGCTACTTTGATGTACAACAGTGGACCGCTGGTGTCGGTGGTAAGTTGACTGCTATATTTCTGCGTACCCCAGCCCCATATTCCATTCAAACCTAACAACTCTCGAAATGTTTTTGTTTGCGGCTTTGCCACAATGGGTGGTCCCCATATGCCATGCTCATCACATGCATCGATCTCATAACAATAAACCTTATTATAGTCGCGCAAGTTAACCGTGTAATCCATGGCAATGTATCTGGCTTCCTGCGAAGTAATAGTTGTTGTGATTGCCCGTAGAGCATTTGGGTCTAGCTCGGCAACGGTTTTCCAAGACTGTCCATCTGTTGACAACTTCAAAACCAGCTTGGAGGCAGAATTCGTACCTGCCCAGTGTCGAGTGCGGACGGTTCCTACAGGCTTTTTTGCGCCTAGGTCAACCGTAATACGTTCAATACATCCATTTACGGCTATGGCAGATAACTCTTTAAGAGTAAAAGAACTGTTGGAAACAAGCTCTATAGCGGTTATTGATACGTTTGGAGGGAACGTATTCACGTTTTGGTAGTTAGAAGACGTACTTAAAACTTGCAGAAAATGTTTAGTTCCTGAAACGACGGCGTATAAATGAACATCTCCATTGTATTTTCCACTTAATGAAATCACGTGTAATATTGTGGGGGAGTCCAAAGTGACCGAGAATACACTTTTAGTCGAAGAATGTACATCGGACGTTGTGTAAGCGGTTCCATCCGTCACATTATCCATGTTTCCAGCAAAAACGCCGTTAACAGAACATTTGCCCGCGTGGCATTTGCCGAACAGCACGTTCACATCGGGTCTGTTCATGTAGTTACTTGGTAGACAGCTTCCTGACACCCAATTTGTGTTGTCGTCACCGTCAATAACGTGTTCCTTATTAGATCCAGAAGTAGCGCTAACTGAAGCAGTAGCAGATTTTGTGTACGAAACCACCAAACCTGCATCGGGGTCCCATGCGATTAATGGCCCCCATATGCCATGCTCATCCCATGCATCGATCTCATAACAATAGACCTTATTATAGTCGCGCAAGTTAACCGTGTAATCCATGGCAATGTATCTGGCTTCTTGCGAAGTAATAGTTGTTGTGATTGCCCGTAGAGCATTTGGGTCTAGCTCGGCAACGGTTTTCCAAGACTGCCCATCTGTTGACAACTTCAAAACCAGCTTGGAGGCAGAATTCGTACCTGCCCAGTGTCGAGTGCGGACGGTTCCTACAGGCTTTTTTGCGCCTAGGTCAACCGTAATACGTTCAATACATCCATTTACGGCTATGGCAGATAACTCTTTAAGAGTAAAAGAACTGTTGGAAACAAGCTCTATAGCGGTTATTGATACGTTTGGAGGGAACGTATTCACGTTTTGGTAGTTAGAAGACGTACTTAAAACTTGCAGAAAATGTTTAGTTCCTGAAACGACGGCGTATAAATGAACATCTCCATTGTATTTTCCACTTAATGAAATCACGTGTAATATTGTGGGGGAGTCCAAAGTGACCGAGAATACACTTTTAGTCGAAGAATGTACATCGGACGTTGTGTAAGCGGTTCCATCCGTCACATTATCCATGTTTCCAGCAAAAACGCCGTTAACAGAACATTTGCCCGCGTGGCATTTGCCGAACAGCACGTTCACATCGGGTCTGTTCATGTAGTTACTTGGTAGACAGCTTCCTGACACCCAATTTGTGTTGTCGTCACCGTCAATAACGTGTTCCTTATTAGATCCAGAAGTAGCGCTAACTGAAGCAGTAGCAGATTTTGTGTACGAAACCACCAAACCTGCATCGGGGTCCCATGCGATTAATGGCCCCCATATGCGATGCTCATCCCATGCATCGATCTCATAACAATAGACCTTATTATAGTCGCGCAAGTTAACCGTGTAATCCATGGCAATGTATCTGGCTTCCTGCGAAGTAATAGTTGTTGTGATTGCCCGTAGAGCATTTGGGTCTAGCTCGGCAACGGTTTTCCAAGACTGTCCATCTGTTGACAACTTCAAAACCAGCTTGGAGGCAGAATTCGTACCTGCCCAGTGTCGTGTGCGGACGGTTCCTACAGGCTTTTTTGTGCCTAGGTCAACCGTAATACGTTCAATACATCCATTAACGACTATGGCAGATAACTCTTTAAGAGTAAAAGAACTGTTTGAAACAAGCTCTATAGCGGTTATTGACACGTTTGGAGGGAACGTATTCACGTTTTGGTAGTTAGAAGACGTACTTAAAACTTGCAGAAAATGTTTAGTTCCTGAAAAGACGGCGTATAAATGAACATCTCCATTGTATTTTCCACTTAATGAAATCACGTGTAATATTGTGGGGGAGTCCAAAGTGACCGAGAATACACTTTTAGTAGAAGAATGTACATCGGACGTTGTGATAGCGGTTCCATCCGTCACATTATCCATGTCTCCAGCAAAAACGCCGTTAACAGAACATTTGCCCGCGTGGCATTTGCCGAACAGCACGTTCACATCTGGTCTGTTCATGTAGTTACTTGGTAGACAGCTTCCTGACACCCAATTTGTGTTGTCGTCACCGTCAATAACGTGTTCCTTATTAGATCCAGAAGTAGCGCTAACTGAAGCAGTAGCAGATTTTGTGTACGAAACCACCAAACCTGCATCGGGGTCCCATGCGATTAATGTCGGTATACATGTCGTTAAAGCCGCTAATAGCAACCGGATCTTCATCTCTGTAATTAATACAAACAAATCTGTTTACACATCAAGCATGTAAACATTCACTATGAATACACAGGGAACAATTGGGTCTTTTCGTAATGAAGGGCGAACAGAGTTGTCGTTCGTTCGGGACGGTATCGAGTAAACAGGTAAACAAACCAAACGATAACACGTTCTGCATCTCAGATCGCTGAAATCGTAATATTTACTGTTCATTTCAATTCAAATTTACGTATACAATTATGAATTAGGGACCATACGGACCATGGACCATACGGCCCAGACTATACGGCCCAGATTTGTGGACCATACGGTCCAGATTTGCGGACCATACGGCCCCGATTTGCGGACCATACGGCCCAGATTTGCGGACCATAAGGCCCAGATTTGCGGACCATATGGACCATGTCTGAAATCATATTAATTGGTGTTCCTC
>VMBQ01004275.1:35299-86377 GCA_007657795.1 Dreissena rostriformis | reverse complement strand
GAATACACAAATGAATACTGAAATGTAACTAATGGAAATGGTGTTTTACTATATAAATATATATAGTAAAAGGACATCTAAATTTTTACCCTATGACAGATTCAATCAAGTGCTTACTGAGTGAAGTGAAGAAACAGGGTGTTTATTGCTTTCCACCTTCCTGTCGGTCGGTCGGTTAATCGGTGTGTCGGTCCGTGCACGATTCGTGTCCGGGAGATATCTAAGAACGCTTTGACTTACAACCATACAATGTGGTATTATGGTTACTTGGTAAAAAATAAGAAGCCTATAGATTTTTAGGTTAAATGATCAAAGATGAACGTCACATGGACATGAAACATAAAATTGATAAGGAACAATATACATTTTAAGTAATATTAAGACTCATGAAAACATCTCTCAAGAAAACAACACCATATTAAGATTGGAAACTTTAATCCACAATTATTTGTTAGATAATGGTACTGGCAGATGTAAACTGCGTTAAAGAATTAAAATGGAGTCCTCTTACACAGGGTGTTTATACAAATACTGTTCTAGCCTGTATATTAAACAATTCATTTATTTTAAATTCTCACTGATACAACGCTAGGATATTTACTTCATTAAAAAGTTATGCAAGTATAGGGGGAGAGGTAAGGCATGTTATATAACCATCTCTCGTCCTCTTTTATTTTCCTTACACTGTCGATTAACGGGCTTACGTTTATTAATGATTGTTTAATATCGCATAATACCTATTGATGTATACTATTGCAATGAAGCATAATATTGTACGATATGCGAAATATAATCGAAACGGTTACTACGTTTAAATATATATATTTATTGCTATTATAATTTGTTTGTTGAACAGGTGGAATTTACTGCGAAACTTGGACCAAATAGTTTTGTAGGGATTGATGATATAATTATAGGTATGTTTGTACACTTATACGTAATCATTCATTATTTTTAAAGACAAATAATTGTATTTTTTGTATTGCGATAGCATATTTATACTCGAAACCGTCGATGTTTGTGATTGTAAATATATTGTTTAAGTATTATTGGGGGTGGGGTGGCATATCGTCGCCGCATTGTCTGTCCTGAATGCTAAATTTGATGCAATTAAATTTGCATGGGTCTTAAACTAAGTAATCCACTAATCGTTTCCGTCCTACTCGATACCTCAGTCCATTTTCCCGTCGTTCCGTCATTCGGCGTTGCACACTTTTCGTTTCCTTGCGGGATCTCAAACAATAATGATCCGAATTAGATGAAAACAAGGGTGGACATGGGCATCGTTCTCGTTTAGTTTCGGTCCGATTATTTTTCCGGTTGTTATTGCCAATTGATTATTGATACGATGGCATTTAATATGCAGCATCAATATAGAGTGAAATTTTAAGTCCGGTCTTTATGGTGCAATCATTATTCAGGGAGTTATTGCCTTTTGTTTATAAATATGTTATGTTCTAATGGATTTGTGTGTTTTATGCGGACTCTCAGGACCTTATGATCCGATTGAATGAAACCTTGTACGCACTTTTCTTTGAATGTTGACATGAATACATTGCATACATTCGGCGGCGTTTATATTTCACCGAGTTATTGCCTTTTTAACTTTTTGCGCGTTTGATCACGGACACTCAAAGATCCGAATGTTATAACACTTAATTAGCAGCATACAGTTTGGGTTAAAACGCGTGTAGTTCCGCTGAAATAACGGTCCATTGAGGTATTGCTGTTTGATTAATACATGTAGTACGACATTTTTGACGAATTATATTTCCGTGTGGCAGATCATCGGAACAAAAGATCCGAATTTGACAAAACTTTAAATGCAGTATCCCTATAGATTGGCCTCGCACATGTTCGCATATCGTTCGGCTTCAATTAATTTTTCCCGAGATATTGGCTCTTAAATAAGTTTTCTTTGCCACACAATATCTTTTACATTAATAATCTCATTTCGATTTAACTTTACATGCATCATCCATATAGAGTGGGCGTCCGCTGATTGTCATGTTGCTCCGCTCAATGATTTGTCTGTTTTTTTTGTTGGCCCCTTTATTTGTAAGAAAACATGTTCTTATAAAGGTTTACGTTTTTCTCGCGAGACCTCAGAAACTTAAGCTCTGCCTTTTATGACAATTTATAAACAGTAATCGTATAGACGGGGAGCATTCATCAGTTTAACTGACATTCTGCTTTTAACTCCGGTTGAATCATATCTGAGAGTTAAGTTTAAACGGAAACGAAAGTTATACACAAATCTTTACAAGATCCGAAACATGTTTTTTGTACGTGTAAAAACTACCAAATCCCGCATATTGGTGATGAGATTTTCAAAGAGTAGTCACTAACACGTATACGCATGTTCCGCCACAATATCATTACTGAATAAGACTTTTATAACGTGGCCTTTCGAGGGTTATCAGTCGATAACGTTAATCATAATTTTGTTTTTTATTACGTTGTTCCGTATGACCATCAATTTTGCAAAAGAAAGAAAGTCAGGAATCCCTCACGTACTATGTAAGAGTTGCAGAACCTTTTGGTATATTTTTCAAATGTTACTATGTTTGCATCGATAAACGAGTTAAATAAAACGCTATAATTCCAGAGAGTTTCAAATGTGACCCTGGATACACTCCGGTTAAGTCGGAAGTTTGGGAGTATTGTTCTTCTGTGCGAAAAACACTACCTTCGTGTAAACATCAAGGTGATATGCATTATTTATAATATGTTATAAGTTATAAACATGTATAATTATTTATAATCTGTTTATATCAGCAATGAATTCTTAATTTTCCGGAGCACGATATAATGCGGATAGTGCTAATTAAAAGTGCGTTGAATAATGACAAAATATACGATCAAATTTGAATATGTTATCAAATACTAGTTCGATATCACGTCGCATTGTTTTTGTACCTGTTATGCGTGTATGTGTGTCACAAACTTTTAATAATCATTGTATATCACGGTGCCTATACCACGTGACTTTTTAAGACCTGTGTTGGGAGAATAAAGCGCGACCAAGTTAACATTTTTAAGGATGTCTTTTTTTATATAAATATTTCACCATTTAAATGGGATAAGGTGGAGCGCCCGCTCATTCGTGAGATTTTTCGGTTTGAACGGTTAGAAAAATGTCTGATGAGTATGGGAACTTCATATTACAAACGCGCGGTTGCACTTTACTGAAAAAAAATACTTATTTGTTTAAAAAATCACTATACCTATAGAAACCTCTCACGAATGAGCGGGCTTCTCATTTTATTCCATGAAAAATGGTAAAATATTTAAAAAGACATCCTAAATAAATCGTCGATCAATTCTATATAACTCTTCTTTGATAGACTGTGGACCTGTACACGTCCTTCATGGCGAAAAACAGATCACCAACACAACGCATGGATTGATTGCAACACTTACGTGCCATTTAGGGTATGTCCTTAATGGAAGCAATACTACCAAATGTGCTAGCAATGGAGAATGGAACCATACAGGACAGAATTGTGTACCCGTTGGTAAAGCCTAAATACTACCTTTCTCTATAAACCAATGACTCTGGCAACATCATTGACACAAATTCCGAATATAAAATTGACATTTTATTTACTTTCTAAATGGTAACTTAATCTGGAGCATATTTTGACTTTTGATCATGTACCTGGAGTTTTGATCTTATATTGACATGTATGAAGTGTTAAATCACAAAGTTCAATGCGTTTGCTAGATTGTGGACCATGGCCAACTCCATCACACGGCAACGCGTCATCCACTGACACAACCTATGGATCATCGGCAACGATCATGTGTCAAACCGGATACATTCTACACGGAAACGCCACAATCACATGTAACAACAATGGAATGTGGAGCAATTTAGGAGGGACATGTGAACCACTTGGTGAGTGATAAATATACTTCATTTGCTTTGCATCTTTGTGTTTGTTACTCATAAAACATATTAAAGTTAATAGTGTATGTATATTTTACTTTAGTGAATATGTACGTTACTCTATGGTAGATTGTGGGACATTTGACAAACCTAATAATAGTATCGTTGCAACAACGAACACCACGTATGGGTCCACAGCAACGATCTCTTGTCAAATTGGATACAAACTCTATGGAAGTAGCTCATCCAAGTGTAACAGTAATGGAATGTGGAGCAACATCGGTCATTTTTGTACACCAGTCGGTAAAGATTATTTAAAATAAAATAATTATCCGTATACGTATAACTGAGACGAAATACATTAAATGTAATGTAAATTATAAATTGCATATAAACTATTTAAGCCACTATTTTTTTTTAAATTTCAACTACCGATATCGATATGACATTCGATTTTAACATATTTGTAAAGAGAATGACACTGTTCTTTGATTCGCTCAGATTGTGGACAATATCCAAGGCCAAGAAAAAGCCAGCTCTCAACTGGCCCTACCACATATAATTCAACGGTGACCATCACTTGCTTTCCGGGCTACACACTTGTCGGAACTGGTATATCTACGTGCGGAGAAAACGGGAAGTGGCGCAACACAGACCAGGAATGCATCCTACAAACCGTGTTTCTAAAAGTACCTGAAGCAAATTGTACATTTGAAGATAATTCCACATGCAGATGTGACAAAACAGTGGTGCAGGACATGAATTTAAACAATACAGTCGATATTCGATACAAAATGAATGACAATTTACACCCGAGCAGTCCAGGTTTGTTCATGTACTTGCAAAATTCAATAACACTGCAGTTCTAAGTTATTTTTTATTATATTTGTATTGTATTTGTATTCGTATATGCAAATGAAAGTGTAACTGAAAACGTAACATGAATGCCTGCGTTACAATTGTGGTCGTGTATACTGAGGACAGTTTATCTATCATTTATTAGCATTTTTGAGTCTCTGATTAAATGTACAAAATATAATATAACTAAATGAACAGATGGCATACACGTCAGCGTTATAATGTCTAATTTTTAAGACAACCACTGCTACATGATGACATGGGAAAACACATTGGAAAATACCGGTTTGGCATTGACATCGTCCACTCTTCAACCAGGAGTTTATCTTATCAGTTTTCGACATTTACTTTCTGCTGGAGAACTATTCATCATCATGGAAACATATTACAATTCAAGCAAAAATCCAACCTACATTGAACGAGATCAAAACATGATGAACGAAACAGTAGTTCTTGCTGAAGATAGACTATTTAGGGTAGGATATTAAGTTTAAGAAGTAGTAGTAAAAATGTATACAATTCAAAACTGAAAACAATGCAATGTCAAAACTAAGACGCATTCGAAATATAGGCAAAAACCAAAATGTGTACATAATTATTAAAGGGCATTCTTTAAAGGTTACATATCGTTCATTACTACAATTTTATTTTCAATATTCGATATTATAAGCTTTTTGTAATGATACAAAATGTTCCTATTCAGAAATACAATATAAAAGTGAGTACAAACGTCTTTTGACAGATTGCGTTCCGTACTAATGGCACGACTAATGGACATGTCGGCATTGACAACTTGCAGGTATTAAAAGGTAATGAACTAAAACCAATATAGTGTCGTTATTTGGTTACAAATCGCACACTTGCAATTTCATAATTTTAGTCCTCTCCTATAAACTAAAAGATCTGTTAAAAAATGCGTAACACATACATGTCAACAATTCATATTTTATTCACAAACTTGTAAACGTAACTATTTGAAAACTGGCTCCTGATTAGCATTTCAATATTATACATAATGCAACAACAATAGGGAAAGCCTTGACTGTGTTAGTCGTACAAAATCAAAATTGGTTTTTCAAATTAGCAATATAATGGACATTACTAAAATAAATGGCAAATAAATGGCAAACATTTTACACATAAAGCACTCCAATGTTTTCTGTATGGTGACAAGCATGGCCTCAGATGCAAAATATTAGTTACTCAATGAGGATTATCATGTTTTATAATATGGTCATTATCTCAAGCCAAAATAACATAATGAACTCATATTTTTAAGTTCGTCTGCCTAGCTCGTTGTAACTTATTTGGGCTCGAATAGCTTAAGGTGGGCTGTTGTGATCATCCTTAGTCCTGCGTCCATCGTCGTGCGCCATACTGTTTGCATTGTCAACTTTAAGCTCGTTATCACCCTAAAGGCCACTCTTTTCAGGTTTTAAATTGAAAATGCGTCTTACAAGAAGGTCACCAAATAAAATCGTAGGAAAACCTTGATGCTTCTCTAGGTGCCACATTTATGACGAAGCATGGTCAGAATGTTTATATGGACGGTGTAAAGGCCATTTGAATATGGGTCATACATGTTCTTTTATTTATATCCCACTTTCGTCACAAACACTGTTAGAAAACCTGTGACACAGATCAGCCTATAACAGATCCATTTTCACACTGAGAAGGGCCCAACGTCCCATCGACAGTCCGATATAAAAATGAACATAATTTAAACAAACTGTTGATAATTGCATCTGAGCTAGAGTCATTATAACTTCCTTTTGTGGTTAAAACTTGAATATTTAATGTTTGGAGACTGGTTTCGATAAAGACACTTCACAAATCAATAGGAGATAAACAACAAGTTGACAGTAAAACACCACACAATGATAGCGCAACAATTGAAGATGATCCATATCTCATACATACTGCTGTGTATCGGTACAATAACTGCTTTTGCAAAAATGCATATGTTTACCCATCTTTCTCGAGCTGCATCGTTACATAGTCACCTGTTTCTTTCGCCTGACACACTGTTTCATTAAACATGAAGGGGATCATCCGTGTTTAGTTTTACATGAAGCGTTGATGTCACGAGGAAAGTGAGAGGTGAGGGATCGGACAATACATGCGTAATGGTAATGTATGAGATAAAATAAAGATATGAAGATATATGTAGTTATCTTGATAATGTTTATAACATACCATCTTATTCACATAACCATTTCAGCCAACAGTTTGGATATAATATGGTTTCTGCCAACCATATTACTTGTACTGTTAAGTTTCATATAGATTATTATTTTTGTAAAGTTGCTCAGGAAAGAAGATAATATGTGCATGTATATGAAAATAATTATATAAAAGTTAGAGTTTAAATAACTATATTTTTTTCAGCGTTATATGGTTCGTGTCGGACAATAATCAGTGACATTTCAAAGAATGCGAAGACTATTTTATGAGATAATTGATGAAATTTGGCAACTATAATGTTCTACCTTTATGTTGCGCTTCAGTGATACCAGATACAACAAATATCAACTCTTGTTTTTGTCATCTGTTTTTAAGAAGCGACTTTACATTTCGTAACGGTGCTACTCTCAATGCTCAGTTTTGTCGTCTAACCTGTCCAGACTGCACTACTTGTGCATTTATTATGAACACAACAAACCATGCATAAGGTAAGCCGATCGGAAACGGTTTCTGTCATTACCTTTGCATGACGTAGATCAGAGGAATACTAGATCAACTGATAATTTACTATCTTTCTAAAAAGGCGCTAGTACCCTCTTAGAAGAATTATACAGCTTGTTAAACGCTACTGACACGGTCTGACATCGGCAAAATTCGTCCCACGGTAACTGAATCTTTGCATGAAAAGCTACATTTCTGTGTTTCCCATCAATTTTAGACGATTAAAGTCACAGGTAACCGAACTTTAGATGGAACATTCTCACCTGAAAAATAGCATGAACATACTTGAAGGGAATGTGTCCGTGTATCGATATTGCCGAAGAAAGCGATGAAAATACGGATTTAAAAAGTAATCAAAACAGTCAAAAGATAAAGATATTGATCTAAATATTACCAAAAATCTATAGAAATCGTAGACTCGGCAACCGAATAATCGATGAAGAGGTGCAAACTTAACTTGTCCAATGGGTATTGTTGTTAAATTTGCAATTTTTTGGTCCCTTTTGGATCAATACACTGATGTTCTCACTTAATATATTCATACATGCACATCTTTTTATGATATTATTGACTGTATATACAGACAAAGTGACTTAATATATTTCTATTTGAAAACAAGTCTGTTCATTGTTCAAAACATTACTTCCGTGATGTTTAACACAGTCGAATAACTAAACTGAATCTTCGTCTCAGATTTAAAAGCTTTAAAAAGCGTTCAATAGGTTGGGAAGAAGAAAAAGCTAAAACAAAATGGAACGGTATGAATCCGCCTTGATATGAGTAAACATAATCTAAGTAAAATTGAAACCATCCAAAAACTTAGTATTTAATGGAATTTCGCAAAGAAAAGACTTAATACTAAAATAAAACGATAAATTGAAAAATGTCAAGAAACCTATCCATCAAATATTAAGTGTGGATACACGACTAATTAATACACCACGCTCTGTTAAATAATCAAAATAAGAATCAATTGTTTAATATTATGTTACTATTCCTACAATAAGATTGATCGCATGAAACAAAAATCACAAGCATTTTTAATCATCACGGACGTTTTATTTAACAAAATATCTTATTTGTTTATCAATACCAATACCTAGTACAGCGCATTGTAACTTGTCTACGCAAATTAACGGACGACATACATTTACAACTTATTGTGACACGTAAGATACTTATACAATTTTAACTCATTTTCAATTATATTAATGCATACAGCTATGGAGACCGATAACATATTTCATTCTTTGGAATCCAAGATGTTAACAATTTCTTTCCACAGTCAATGCTTTCCATACAGCAGACTCGGCATAATAATAATTACAAGTAAGATATGTTGTAGAATTGAATGAGTTTGAAATCCAATACCACCTACTAAATAAATAATTCAGGAGCAGGTTGTTCCATTACATTAATCGGGCTAAGAATTAGTATATCTTAACTTTATGTACATGATCTGTAATTCCAGGATGCGATCTTCTGAACCTAACAAATGGGAAGATAACTGTGACCCACGACACAGCCTTTTTTCGCTGTGATGAAGGATATCGTCTGGTAGGCAATTCCAGTTCAACATGTACGAAATGGAAGTGGAGCTCTGAAACGCCGAGCTGTGAATTAATAGGTATGCCAATACAAAAAGCAGTATTGTAAACGCAGAAATGCACTTTTATGTTGTTTTATTTTTTATGATTAAATGGTCTAGTTCGAATAATAACAAAACGAATAGTGTAATATGTATATTATTTGTAAACGTTTTAGTTGTAACATACAAACAATGGGCATGTTCACTTTCCTTGTACGTAAATGTGTTTTTTTTTTTAATATGTGTTTGAATGCATGGATATGTGTCTGTTATTGAAATAATTCAGATTGTGGACCTTTCCCAACGACATCACATGGTATCGCGATGTCCACAGCAACCACATACGGATCTACGGCAACTATCACGTGTCATACAGGCTACATTTTGAACGGAAGCAAAACTTCCAAAATGTGAAACAATTGGAGTGTGGAGCAGCGCTGGCCAGACATGTTCACCCGTCGGTGGGTTTTCTTTGTTTAAGTACACTTGTTTAGTATTATGTTGTCTGTTATATTACTAACATTCGTGGCAATCCTAAAACGCATTCATTAACCAAAGTTGGTAGAATAATACACGTTCATGAAGTACAATTGTCATGGAATCCAGAGACAGAAGTGTTACACTTAATACCACACGAAAGATCCCTTCTATATTCTTTGTATTTAGTTTAAAAACACGTTATTGTTGGTTTTGTTGTTTGCTCATGTTATCGTTATCTTAAATGGTTATCGAATCGAGGCGCAATCAAACAGAGACAAAGACAATATTGTAATTTTACAATTCTCTTTAAGCGCTGTGAGGAAATATGTGTACGCTTACTTGGCGTGTATTTAATATTGTGTCAGACGTATTCGGTTGTGTTTGAAAACATTTATTTCTATTTGACTTCATTACAGACTGTGGGCATTTTGACACGCCGTTAAATGGTAGCGTTTTAACAACTGCCACGACATTTGGAACCATCGCAACAGTCACGTGTCATACAGGATTCAATCTTAACGGGAGCAGCACGTCAACGTGTACGAGCAATGGAAAATGGAGCAGCACCGGTCAACAGTGTACACTAGTCGGTTAGTTTTATTTGTGTTTTGATATGGTTAAGTACTTACTTTATTTTTACTAACCGGTTATTGTTTATGTTTGTTACAAACCATACCACGTACAATGTGTTATCGTTAATCAGTGAACTTGGTATAAACCATTTAACATTGATGCAATCCATGTAATAATAAATAACACCATGTTTTACGTTTTTTTTCCTTTAATATATGTACTCATTGAACTTGATAAATCTACACAAACTGATACATCCTTGATCTTTGAATTTGTATATTCTTGTCATCAAAAAGTTTAACTTTAGACTGTGGCCCATTCCATCCACCAACGTACAGTCATCTTTCTACTGGACCTGTAACATATAATTCAACCGTGACAATAACCTGTTTCCCGGGCTACATACTTACTGGTAATAGGAGTTCGAAATGCGACGAAAATGGGCAATGGCGTAATAAGGATCAGGAATGCGTTCTTCAAACCGTATTTCTTAAAGTGCCAGAAGCAAATTGTTCAAATGACGACAATAACACTTGCAAATGCGACATTTCAACCGCGCAACCCGTGAAAGCAAACGCTTCATTTGATATAACCATTGGAAGCAATGTCAGCTTTTCACCTAGTGGCCAAGGTATGTTGAAGTACAAGTACGTAATTGAGACAAAACAGTTCTTTGAAATCTGGTAAAAGATAGTGTGATATTCTTATTGAAACTATTATGTACATGCATATTCTATCGATCGTTTTTGATAAATGTATACAAATTATATTTAGCAGCTTGACCACATGTTTAGCTACTCAGCATTTCTGAGTACAACGACACGTTGGAGTTGTCTCTTTTATTGACATTTCAAGTTGTATGAATACCTTATACAGTCTGTGAAAAATGCATTACCGACGCTAGTGACAGCACCGTCTTTTATCTATTTGTTTAAGGTGACTCCTGTTACACGTTGAGGTGGGAAAACACAACAGTACCGAACAATATAAGTTTTACATGGACATCATTCATTCTTCAACCAGGACTATATGAAATTAGATTACATCAAATGTTTCCATTTGGAGAACTACGTGTCACCGTTGACACAGAGAACAACGAAACCTATGATCTAGACATGTTTTGGAAATACGTTAAACAAGATAAAATATGGATAAATGAAACCGTTACTCTTATTGAAGAAAAACCATTCAGGGTATGTCCATTAGCAGTACATGCTTGCATAATATAATCACATGTAAGTTTAAGAAAGTTTCCTTTACGTCGATATAGTTACTATGACGTGTAAGCGTTCCATTCGAAACACTGCTTGTTAATACTAACACATTTTCACAATAACATCAAAATAATCAAAGTGAAATGTGAGAAAAGGATTATCCTAGTTCGAAAGCCCACAGTTTAATGGCATACCTTTCGGGTACATTTATCATAGTGGTCTGCTTTATGTTTAAGAATTTGTCGAAGATTAACCAAATTATATGCCATTATAAGGCGATATCATATTTTGATTTACCAATGTAAATTAAGTATTTAATAACTTGAAGTTATTTTTGTAGATTGTTCTCCGTGCTAACGAAACGAAAGATGGGCTTCTTGGAATTGATAGCATGCAGCTATTTAAAGGTATTGTATAATAAAACTACAGAAATATTACCAGGGGATACATTTAAGTTACCAATATATAAGAATAATGAAACTCCAGAAGTATCATCAGGAGAGAAATTCTTAATACCAAAACTAGTCTTTTATTTAAGACGTGTGACCAATAGCCTATACAATGCAGGACAATACGTAAAACGACATTAAATTTAACAATTAAAAAAAAGCTCACAACCTTGGAACGGTCAATGCAAAGCAGTGGGTTTTTAAACAGGCTGAATGACACTTCGAACCTTACACGTAGCCCAGAATCACTCACTATCATACCAATGTAAATAATAATTAACAAATCTTGAACTAGTCAACGTACACGAAAACATAATTGCAATCTGCTACGGATGATAACATCTATATAATACTAAGATAGAGAACAATATATACAACACACCGCTTAACATATAAAGGGATTTAAACCACGGGTTACGTATTGCAACTGTGAACGCAAAGCATTAGTGGTTTAAACCGGTTTAAAGGCTAACTGCACCATACACAGAGTTTACCACAAAACATAAACGTATTAATGAACATTAACATAATTGATTTGATAATTAAATTTAATGCTATCGAGTAGAATTTATATTTATAATTACAAATAAATTATTAAATGGTTTACTGTCTGATTAATATGACTGTAACATGATTGTAGCATTTTGCAGCACGATCAAAAGGAATAAATATTAGTATCATAAATTGCCTTTAATGTTTGAGAAGATTTTAAGACGTACCATCATCAAATACGAATTACAGATAATAGTCATGGATTTTAAAGAAAAGTTGATTTTACTTGGTTAAAATGCCGTACCGAAACTTTTTGTATATGCTAATTATTTATTACTTATATCCTCTTAATGCATTGACTATCATATGTGAGATTTATCGCATCTCACACGAAAACAGTTTTCTATAATGTTGTAGACAAATTTACATGCATTAAGTTCTAATTTGAGTAACCTATCGTAGTGTAGCTAAGACGTTCATAAAGTTACGTAAAGTGTTCAGGACAAACTTGTCTCGCCTTATTTTATACCGTGATATTAGTTGAACTAATATTCTATAGCAGTAAGTAGTCAATTATACGATTTTTACGGATCCGTTTTAATGCAATTGTATGTAAGGCTTGATATTCTTATTGCTGTCAAGAATCAGTTCTATTCGCGGATCAGGTTTAACGTTATATGATGAAGGCTTAAACTTTAAATTTCTATTGCAGCGTGTGACGTTCTTAACATTACTCACGGTCATATAATTGTGGACCACACCACAGCCTACTTTCGCTGTGATGAAGGATATCGCCTGGTTGGAAATTCCAGTTCAACGTGTACACAATGGTCTTGGAACTCTGAAGCACCGACCTGTGAACTTATTGGTATGGTAAATGTTATCAATAATAAAACGCACCTCAGTCATCCCAGTCGATCCCACCCCACCCTCTCCCCGCCCGAGAAAACACACACTGATTATTTGTATGTTAATATGGTATTATTTGTAGACTGTGGAAGTCCTGTAGCGCCATCAAACGGCCATGTTACATCAAGTTTCACGTCGTATGGGTCTATTTCAACCGTTAGCTGCAGCTCTGGCTATTTTAGAAAAGGAATATATACGGGAGTTTGTGGCAACAACGGGAAATGGTCCAACGAAAATACAACCTGTTTATCAATAAGTTAGTATGATGCTTTATGTTTATTACATTAGCACAATGCAAGATAATGATAACGTCTGTTCAAGTCTGGTCACTTGCCTTAAATAAAAGACTGGCGGGAATTAATAAACCTTTGTCTAAACATGAGGTTTCCGGAGTGTCATTATTCCTGCATATGTATTTACGTTTATTTGTGTAAAATAATGTGTCTGTTATATTCAGATTCTACCATGTCGAGTTCGGTAAATTATGGATGTTCAAATCAAGGATGGAACATCCGAGTCAATCGTACACTGCTGCGTAGTTTGTTTCCAAACTACAAGGATGAAATACACATTTACCTTGGACTTGGTTCATGTGTAGGCATTGAAGGATATGAATTTCTTCTATTCGACACTAATTTTCAAGAATGTATGACGCAAAGAATGGTATAATTTCCTTTCCTTTTTGACAGGTTACATTATTGTTATTGTTTTTTATTTTGTAAGTGGCATATGTCATAATGTTAGAACTTATTATCGTTTATTTGATACATTTCTGTTAAAATATATTAATTATTTAACATTCAGATTTCAGCTAATCTTAATATCTTCGAGAACCAGATGGTGGTAATGTTCGACCCTCAAAACAATTCAGCGTCCAAGGCATTCAACTGGACAATGAAAGTACATTGTAATATTGTCGATAAGAATATTGTAAGCAGCGTCTCAACCAACCATTTGCACAGCGCTGAGAAGAGCATTAGTATCTCTGTCTTCAGTGACCCACTCTTAAGGATAGTGTTAGCTAGTGACCCAATCCACATGCATACGGGCGACAAGGTGTATGTGAAGGTGTCCAGTTCTATCCGTGATCCAGATATTAAACTCTTGCTTAAATCGTGTTATGTCAGACCTGCGTTGGAAACTGATTCACGGCTAGACAGTGTGCTTATAGATAATGGGTATTTAATCTGATACGTTTTTAACATGAATAAATATATTTGGTAAACAAAGAATCTAAATTGTAAGACAAGTATAAGAGTAATTTAAAATAATATATTTAATTAAGTCTACACGCTTGAATTTAAGATGTGAGATGAGTTTTCTTTCATGACAAATAAATTAAGATTGTTCACAGTTGTACAAAGAAATACGACAACATACACACTCTATTTAACAGCCCTGTAAACGTTGAACATTTAAAAAATCGAAGATCTGTCACAGATGGCAAGTTAGTTTTTTTTATTATTTCAGTTGCGAGGTAGAGAGCAGCACCCACATGATTTCTATTGCAGCCCACGAGATCCAATTCATGTTCCATAGCTACGCGTTAGTTGCTCTCCGTGAAGGAATGAATATCTTCTGTGATGTAGCCTACTGTAACTCGCTAGACCACTCCGTGAACTGTTTTCAAACGTGTAACGGGATGTTAAGGCCTGTTATCATCGGATGAGAACTGCTATCAGGTGCGGATTAGCTGGGGGATAAGCCATCCAGCTGTCCCCAAATATATGCTTAGGCACTATATATTTACATAACATTGACAATTTACATAGAACAAGTAGAACCAATTTGTGTTTTTAATCAGTGATGCTAATCCAAGAACACAGCCATGGGCTGATAAATATGTACAAATTAAATTGATTATTTGATAAATCTATAAATCATATATATTCTTTTAAAAGGACTCGTTCGCAAAAATGATTTATAACAAATGTCTGCATTATATTTAATTAAAATAACACTTCCGATAAGAAAATGGTAAATAATATTGTTGTATGGATAATCACCAATCAGAGTCGGTAAAAAAAAAATACAGCGTGTGTAACGTTTTTTTGTAAATTTGTAAAAAAACTTGTTTTGGTAACATATAAAAGATGTATCTGATAATAATAAAAAGGTTGTTAGGTAGCGAGTTAGATTTTGCTCCTTAAGGTCTTGGGTTCGAATCCCGGGAAAAGCAAACTTTTTTCATGGAGTTAGAATAATTTTTATTCTTCCAAATATAACCGTTTAAGACGTTTTCCGAATGTTCAAAAATCGTTGAGCAAGTCAATATAAAATCTTTGAAGCTAGCCACACAGGTCTCCTAGATCATGTATACTTAATTAATCTTCTTCACTTAATGATTTGCTGCGATCATACGACGATCTAGCTGACTTTACTCGCTTCATTATCGTCTATAGAAAAAACAATATTATTTGTAAACATCGTCAACAGGTGCAGAATATCAACAATGTCATCAGGAGGATCAACATTCTGAAATATGCATGGTTTGTTTTTTGCGTCTTATGCCGCCAATGTTTTTGTTTAATGCTCACGACAGATTGATCTTATTGTGCTGAGTGGAAATTATGGTCTGGTGATAATAATGGTGGTTATAATTGCAAGTAATTATTGGGTTGACATTGATGGAGAGGTTAATGATTTTGATGATTATGGTGGTGATGATGATGGTTTCAAAATGTATAATCTAAACTGTAAATGATTTCGGGGTTAAGTGAATCTGAGCATAATATCAGCTTATAAGAGATACAATCTATCTTTCAATAGTTCCAATAAGTCACGATTGATATAAATGTTTCAATTAATTAATCATGATAATATAGACGAGTGTTATATCGCTTATATAGTATAATAACTTGTGCTCGTAAAACTTCAAAATACTATTTACATTGTAAGTCAATAACTGCAATTTAAAACTACTCAAAACTTAATTGTAAATATAACATTATAATTACATAATACGTCCGTATTTATTATTCTGTGTATCTAACATTTTTTATTCAAACTAAATAGTGTGCGAGGTTGATGAAAACCATTGTTAAAAAAAATCCCCCATTCCCCCATTTGTGTTACTATCCTAATCACAGAAGTCACTAGTACATTTGATACAAATAAAGTAGTGGCTATGATTGTAAATTTCAAACGGTGGGGTTATCAGTCAGAACATCAACGCTCTGAAAACATCATGGTTTAATAAAGAAGTATTTTATTTGCCATTCTACAAATATCTTTTTTACTGTTCCCTGTTAAAGACACTCTACTATTAGGGATATAGAATTGGCGTTGTTCGTTCATCCGTCTGTTCGCCCGTCCGTCATTCCGTCTGTCAGAAACTTTTGAAATTTGCGGGGGATATCAATTCAACGAATTTGTTTGTTTTAAATGAATTTAGACATAGCACCCTTTGAATGAAACATCTGTAACGTTATCACATATGGTATGATTATCAGACCATTAAATTGATATCTTTAAGGTTTGATAGGTCAATTGGTTGGTTGATACGTTGTGAATTCAACAATCAAGAAGTTAAACTTCAACAAATTGATATGGACGTTTATCATACCTCTACATTGATATTGACCTGATATAAACATGCTTGAAAGACTATTTTCAGGCCAGCAGGGGTTTATAGCAGTAAAAGTTTTGCAGAACGACATAATAATCGGAATCATTTTCGGTATAAATAAATCAGATTCAAGAGAACAAACAATTTGGTACGAAAATTAAATATATGTAAGACACAAAAAAGCAACAAAAACAGCTAAAATAGTATTTTACACATATTAATATAAAGGGTTTGTGACGTCATAATTAACCCGTCCAATGTCGAACAACATATTAATTCCTGCCAAAAATGCAGAGTCATAGCGATTACTGTTATATTATTGCTTTAAATCCGGGAACGTAGAGATATGATAAACAGAAACAAATGTAAATATCTTATCGTTTGGAAATATGTCAGTTACGAAAATAGAGGCTGAAACATTTTACGTTGAAGTAAGATATTTACATGCAACCGACATAACTGACTCATATTTGACGCAAGTATCACGAAAATCCGTCAACGGATCAATCAGATTTGGAGCTCACAAGACAGTGAAAACAACAGACGGACGGACGTTACCTGTTTTGTGGCGGGTGATTAAATACTAAAATGGGAATCCGTCACCAGTATTTTAATGTACGCCTATTTATCTCATATTTATATTGGTCGTATTTTTATCGTATGTTGCTATTTGAAGTGTATGGTATACAATAAACTCTAGGTCGGATGTTTCAAATGTTAATAAAGATAACGATTATAACTATTATAGATTATACCCACCGTATGAACAAGCCTGCCCAGAAACAAATAGTTGCCGATTTCCTGAATTCGAATGTTGATTTAACACTGCTAGTCAGCGTCTGAAGCGATATATATATACATCATAGGCGATGTCCGACCGCCCGAATCGCCTACCACAATTGAAAATAATTATATTTAATAAATAGCTCGATGGTATTTAAGCTGCTTTCGAATCTACATAGTGTATTTGCTACTGTTTTGTGATAATGCATAACTTTGTTACACTTTGTGTGAGATATTCGCCAATCGGAAACATTAACATAATTTCCATCCTGTATCACACCCTGTGGAGTCACTGTAAGGTCTTTAAAACTTCTGATTACCGAGTACCATTTCTTCAACGGCACAATATAATAACAAGCCATGACCTAGCTATATTATACTCAACCTCCTACTAGACAGTTGATGTTTCTTCCTGTTGCAGTTATCAAGAATTGGGACAACACATGAACTGTACACTTTTTCAAACGACTTGAAACCAAAGTCTTTGACACTGTTAACTTTACTAATGCTTCGGTCTATCGTGATCCGTGAATGCTTCACGGGTATGATAAAATCGTTTTTCTTATGAAAGATAATCTACAATCCACCGTTTCAATGGCGTTATTTCCTATCTTATACACATTTTCAGATCGTGGACTTATGCCTTTACGAACGTGCATGCACTTTGATGTCGATGTGTTTATTTAAAGCCGCCAACGTTTGCACCAGTCATTTATGCAATCCAGCATTTGTTGGAGTGTTTCCATTGAGTCTTTGATTAGAACCATATCGTCGGCATACATGAGAATTGCATTACTGTTTTCAGTAGTAATACCACGGTCAACGGCATTTCTTTCTTTCATGAAGTCATTCGCAAAGACCGAAAATAAGGTCAGCGATAGATTGCAGCCTTTTTTGACACTGCTGAAGCTTTTTAGTTTTGTCCTGACACAAAACATAAAACTGGAATTATGCTTTTATAGCATTGTTCACCAAAAGTTTGTATAACAACATATCCGTATATATGTAATCTAAACCTTGTTTGAGGTCAAAAAGAATGTGAAGACTTCGCTCTTGTTATTTACAGTGTATATCACTTTTTATTGTGAAAACATGTTCTTCACATGAGGAATGCATCCTGAATCATTTTTTTCATCAGCGAGTAAGTCTTTGGATTCCAAGTAACAACTCAGTCGGGAGTTGAGGAAAGGCGCATACAATTTGCTAATGAATGATAAGAGACTTATACCTCTGTAGTTCATAGGCAAAATCTTGTCAGATGTAGGAGTTTTAAGGATAGGGAATATAATTGATTAAATACAAATTTATGGAATGAGACCTGTACCAAAATCCATTTGAACATATTTTCAGCGCTCTTATGATTAACGGAGTTTTTAGAACGTCATATGGAATTGATCGGAACCACAAGCTGAACCGTTGTTGTACTTTTTAACAGTGATTGTTAGTTCTTCAATCAGTATTTGGTGATGAAGTTCGTTGCTTGGAACGTTAAGAGGGTCATTCAAATTAATTTCAGCTTGAGCTTTAGTAAATTCGTAATGACGATCGTCAACGTCGTTTGTTTCCGGGCAGTTTTAAAGGTTGTATAAGCCATCCCATCATTTTATCAAAAACAATCGATTCATCTGTATTAATATTTCCCAAGGGGTCTAATATTTCTACGGCAAAGGTATTTTTCCGTGGACCCAGATGCTTTATTTTGTTCAAGCTTTAATTTGGGTCTCTTGTAGCCATACATTCTACATCGACTGAACATGAACATTTATACGAATGTTCCGTCTTGCGCGGTACTTTATTAAAAGCAGCTCTGGAGTTGGTTTATTCTGAGCGGAGGCACCTTTTGACTTGAGTGGGTCCAGTAAATCGCATAAATGTGTTTCCTTCAGTCGCCATATTATTCCTCAAAGTTTGCAGCTTATCGTTCCAGTATGGCTTTTTGTTCTTAAGTCTGGGTTTGGTTCTTCTCGATTGCAACAACGTCAGGATTGTATAAATTCTCACAATCTCTGCTAATGTCCATTCATATCTCATCTCGGAGAGCCCTATTTCCTCATTTATGGTAGTCATACATTCATGCCGCATTCCATATAGCTTTGAATGAAACGAGTTATTTCATTGCATCCTTGGGCTTTTTCATTGTCCGTAATTCATCCCACATGCCTTAAAGAGACTACGTATATTTCACGACTGTCTTCTTCAAATAATATATCCGTGATACTCAATCCGAACAAATCGTTTTCTTCAAATTGATTGATTAACAATTTACTCTACTGTGTCGTCTATTAGCTATATTTCACTGCCCCATATCCGTTTCACAGTTCCATTCACATGTATTTATACGCTGAACAACATCAATATAATTATGTAATCACTTAATAGTCCACTCAACGAATTTCCGCGCCGGTAACGCACTGTATGTTGAGGTTATCTGGAAGCATCGCATTCAGGCGTGACGAATCCCGGTTAAATGGGAGGTGAGCACATCACAAGTATATCCCTAATATGTGTACATACTTTCAACCTTTGATATTGACTTTACGAACGAAAACATTTGCAACATTGTTTGTTTATTTTCGCATGCACGGACAGGTTTCGTCACTAGTTTCCCACGGGTTTTGTTGCCAGGAAAGGTCACACACTATACACAATAAGCTGCTTCCTCTTATATGGGATCGATACGCGCAAAAAAGCGGTGGGGCGCGACAGGCTTTAAGGCCCATAGTGATTCGAGAACATTATCCAAACGATTCCTTGGTGTACAAAAGAAGAATACGCCATTTCTCTCGAATCTTGTTATTTTATTCTATTAGGTACATTTCATTGACGGAGAGACAATCAGTGATGGTAGAACTAAATGCTAAGAATGGAATCAATGAATGACATTGCTGTCATACAAATATGCAATGTTTATTATCCTGTCAAGTAATATTATGTTTATCTAATATTTTTCTTGTCAGAGACATACATTTTGTTCACGTTGTTAAGTTAATTGGTTTTTACAATGTGCAATTTAAGACTATTTCTTTGTTTATAAATGCACAAACCTTTGTGAAAGCTTTTACAATGCCTATATACAGTTGCAATTGTTCGTTTCTTTTTTTATTTGCCCTTATGAAAAACATTCATAACCAATTACTATTAAAAAAAGAGGTGTAATTCTAATCCGTTAAGATTCCCTTCCTTTTAGTTGCAGTAAAGTTGTATATGACTTTGTACTATTTTTTAATTTTAACTTAGCTTCACCTGTTTAATCACAATGAGTTTGTGTAAATCCTGTTGAAATTATGAGAAATTGTAAATGTCATTTTAACCTCTTGAGGTGTTTGCAAACTCTCACCCCTGTTGAAGCAAAAAACTCGCCCATGTAGATAATTAAAGTGAAATCACATTCATTTGGTATTTATAGTTTTTGTGGCTGTTCGGTTGGCCTACCTTAAAAGGTCGAACTTCATTACCTGTGACTGCTATTTAAAACATTTAAAGTGCGAACCACTGCAATGCATTCTGCGCTTCGATACATGTTTATTATCGCAACAGCTAGCCTTTAGTTTTCTATTTTACGAGTATCTCCTTCTAAGTACCATTAGCTAAGATATCAATGATAAACCACTCAATCCCCCATTATGCAAATAAACACATTCATAACCAGATTAGTAGGAAATCAACACATTCTTCATCGTCAGATTTCATATAAACGATTGCATGTGGAAATAGTTTAATATATAGAACAGATCAACACGAAATCTTTATTTCTTACTCATGCTGTAATTGAAACGACGGGGATATTTGAATGTCAACATTTTTTTTCTAAACTTTGCGACACAAATGAGTAATATAAACAAAAATTAAATGAAACAGTAAAATATTATCTGTACTATAACTCAATTGTTTATTTTATTGTTTGAAAACACCAAACATATACCAAATATCGGTACATGTATGTGTTTTCCACCTGGCTACGAAAATTGTGTTCAAATGTAATAGGCGGTGTGTCGCAGATAAGAACCATGTGTATTAAGATTTTAAGTAAAGTAAAGAATTGAAAAAGAGTCAATAATTTACATCTGTTTCTAGTACGCGTTATCTCTAGAAGATACGGGAATCAAATAGTGATATGAAGCCATATTTATGTTGAAACTAGCGCGGTTTGAAGTGGCTATTTCCTGTTATTGTCAAGATAATGAATGTCCTCTGCCCTTCAGATTGCGAGCCTACCGGGACAAGGGCGAATGCTAAATTAAAGGATTGTAAAATGCGTGCTAATTTTTATTATGGATGGATTTTTATGTTGTTCTTGCGAGGTAATTTTAAATTCCAGTGGCATTTGTTTATTGTCTGGATGGGATGAGACTGTGCGAATATAATAAATATGCTTTGACATGTTTCTTCCTTTTATATGCATATTTGTATTTACAATAAGTACGCTATATAGGTCTCAGTATATTATATTGCAATTGTTTAGTTCAAATTGGTGAAATGAGTTCTATGCACATAAGTATACATGTTAAAGCTTGTATTCATGTATTCGTTTTCACATCACGGCACAAAGGAAAACTCAGACACGGTGTTATTTTCGAAGAAGTTGAAATCATTTTACATATTTCTTTTTTAAATGTATTAAATCAGTGAATTTGCTGGATAATTTACAACAGCACATCGTTGTTTTACATATGCCACTGTTTTTGCAATGTTTATAGTATAAACTGCTAACAATTAAATGTAAACTATCTTACATTGAAATTCAAACATTTAGAATGTCTAAAATAGCGATGGTCTTATTAAGGATGCCTCTGCTGCATTCCTGTGCAAGACACAGTGTACCTTCCTGTACCTGAAGCAAGCTGCACGTTTTCGAACAGAACTACGTGCAGTTACATTCCAATGCCGGATTGGCAACCAACAGAAGGTCAATCGATCCATAACCAATCATCGACAACACAAGTGCTTTTAATATCTGGACAAGGTGAACATGTCATGGATTTGTAATTTTAACAATATAATTTATTCCAAATTAAAAATGTGTGTTTCAAAATATCAAAGGCATTATCGAAATTGTTAAAATGTATTATGCACTGAACAATACCACCATATGTGATTTTATTTAATGAAGGTATCTCGCGTACTTTATGACATTTTAGCCTTGATATCTAAAAATATAATTTATTATATAAATCTATATATAATGATGAATGTTTTGTCTGTCTTCAAAATGACGCCATTCGAATGATAAACTCAATTAATCTGTTTGAATTGGAACTTGATTTATAAGTTTAAACATATGTAATACAACGTTATCTATGTATTGTGTATATACTTATATCGGAATAGTACATATTTAAATAAGAATGTTGAAATAAGTTTGTCCCTTTGTTAATGGATTGGTTTAAGCTTGTGAAAAAATATTCATGTGCAGTTTGTTAACGTCTGATTAGTATTTCAACAGCTTAAAATTGTTGACGAAATAATTTTAAGTTGTACATTTCAATTACAGATGATGATTTTTATTTGCTGTTTCGACCAGTAAAGAGCACCAATACATCTATCACATTAACCTCAACTAAACTACCTGCTGCAAAATACCAAATTACATTTGAATATGTTATGTCTGGAAAAAATGGTGTGTTAGGTTTGGAAACCTTGCATACATCTACCAATTATACTACACAGCATTGGAACACAACCAAAAATGTACCCATGAACTGGACGCACCAAATGATAAGCTTTGCTGAAAACCAAAATTTTACGGTAAATGTATAGTTAAATCAAATTCACTCAAATACATAGTAATGCGTAAGTGTTTGTTAAAACAAAATAACATACGGTTTATTATTTAAGAGCTAAGATGTAAAATTCGAATATTTGCCCGTTATTGCATGTATTTTAAATTATCGGTATGGACTATAAATATTAAAAAAATATATATAAGAAGCCTCTTAAACGAATGATCACTGTCGACATACAAGTGGGTACCAAAACGAGGATTACATGACGCAATATAATCGATATTAACCGCGTGGACACAAATAAAACACACGCCCTGACAGAAACATAACAGCTTATTGTTTCTTTTAGATTGTATTTAGTGCATACGAAGATGATAGCGGTTTTGTTGGACTGGACAATATTCAAGTGTGTAGAGGTTTGTAAAATTGAGATCGTTACTGCATATACTTTAAATTAACGTATACACATTTCAGAACACTGCATGTTTACACAGAATGTAATTGCGCATGTGTTTAAATCTTTTGGCACTCATCGTATATAAAAATAATATACAAACAAACACTAATTTCTTCGAATGGCTATGGTAATGACTATTCAAATGTATCATGAAGCAGAGAAATAGAAAACATATCGTCTTAATTTCTATTTGAAGCATGTGATGCGTTAAACTTGATTCACGGGAAAGTGTTGTACAGGACTTCATCTGCAGAATTTCATTGCGACGACGGCTATGTGTTGAACGGGTCTACTTCAATTTCATGCAACTTGTCGAAATGGGATGCCGATACGCCAGTATGTCAGCCAATAGGTATGTTTGCTGACACGGCTGTGTTTTTCTGTTGTCAGTACGCCAACGCAAAACGTCACTGATTGAATTGTCATGATGAGATGAGAATATTGCCAACTTTGATATTTACATTTTTCAAAAAATGAACTTAAATCATATATTTCTAAATTCCTTTTTATTATTGTCCTTATTTACTTGCATAATGTAACACGCCAAATAGTTTTAAGATTTACATTCAATCGTAAATTATCATTTTAAATGTCATGATATTTTCTGTATGTGTATGCAATACAATAGTATGGCCAACTACTTGTAAACAAAATCGTTAACGCTTAAATAACAAACAAATGCGTCACGGACACTGATAACCCCACTACACATGCTCTAAACAGACAAATCCATTATATATATATTCTACAGATGACAAAGAGAGAACGGGCCATACTTCTGCTAAAACTAGTGGCAGACATATTTTTACTGCTAAAACTTGTGGCAGACATATTTTATTTCTTAAAGATCATCTACACATTAAGGTCATTCCCCTGTGAAAGTGTGAGCGCATTCCAGCAAGCAGTTAAAGAAGATTGAAAAACAAAGTCTTTGGGGACTATATCTTCTAATGTGGAAAAACAAACTAGGCGTCATAATTCTGCCAAAAACTCGTCCAAACAAAATTCCTTTCTTTATGACATATTAAAATAAATTCACTCTGAAAGTGTGATCGTGATCCACCCAGTAGTTTAAGAGGAGTGGAACACATATTAAATTGAAACTATATATTGTTTAATTGAAAAACAGACAAAAATAGCCATACTTCTGACAAAACACGTCCCTGCCAAAATGTTTTTCTTAACGATCACAATACAATCTTTACATTTAAGTATTTCAAGTGTAAACTATTCAGCGAGTCCCAAACTGTAGATAAAGACGAGTTGATAGCACAACGTTTGGGAGCTACGAACGTATGGGCATGTGCAACGCTAAATGCCTCTAGCTCTGTGTGGGGGCATAAACTAGGGTAGTCTCTCGTTTGTTTTTAAATGCACATACGGGATTGGTTGTAATAGTAATTATTATATAGTTAATTGTGAGTACTGTGCTTAAGCCATTACATACAATAATTTCTTAGACTGCGGGCATCTGATTCCTCCTGACCACGGGTCTGTAAATGCATCCGATACCATACTGGGTTCCGTTTCAACAATAACATGTGACCATGGACACCTTTTGGTCGGTGAAAAAACCTCGACATGCAAAGAAAACAAAAGGTGGAATAACACGGGTCAAACCTGTATTCCTATAGGTAAGTCTGTACTTTCATCAGGATTTTATTGTTTATAAGCATCGGCGAATTAATTACTGATGTTAACTGTTTTAGCCTTCAATTACACACTGCAACATTCACACTTGAAGCATGCTCTGATTCCATGGATTATAAACAGAAACCATATCAATTCGAGTATAATTCTATTATTTTCTTGCAATATTCTGTTCCGAATACAAATTATTAATGTACAATGATCTTTGCAAACACACTTCATCAAATGTCTATGTAACCTGTCTCGCAATAAAAGAATTGTGTATCGCTATATATTTATTTTAACATTTAATGCGCACTAAGCGTAATTCGAAGGGTTGTTGCATGAGTAATTTACTGATGACTTAACACATATAATTTTCATTTTATTGAAGACTGTTTGAGAATTGCTAAGTAGGCTTGGGTTTGTAATATGTAACAATAGAATTGGTCATAGGAAATTATGGTTTTGTTTCCACTGATGCACTTGGTTTGTTATAATGCAATAATGTTCCATTGAGAACAAAAAAGTTAAATAAGTTAAATTTATTTATTTACATTATTTACTCAGACTGTGGTCATCTCACTGTACCAGTACACGGCACGGTTTCCTCCAATGATAGCGTTTTGGGGACAACCGTTACAATAAGCTGTGCCACTGGGTATAATTTGAATGGATCGAGTACTTCACAGTGTGAAAAAAACGGAAGATGGTCCAGTACCTGTCATATGTGTGTTCCAGCAAGTAAGTAGGAATATTTTATAAACAATATTTACAACATTTAAACATTAAAATACAATAGATATCTTAAGTATAATAAATGATGTTAACACAAAAAAGTTAAAACTAGTCAGTTTATGTAGGTCATTGGAACGATACTCAGTTTTTAATAATTGTTGTGGTAAAGAGTTGATCTTGTTAGTGCAGGCTGTTGCATTTTGGCAAGGGCATGGGAAACATAAATAAAATTTTGGATTCAAACTGAATAAATACTATATGGTTGTTTGTACTTTCATTTTTTTAATGTTGACATAAATATGCCATCGTAACGTAAACATATATATTCTCACTTGAAACATTACTAAATTATCGATTGATGTTGGCAATATACATAGAGCAAATAACATAATAATGTGAAATTTATTATCTGCAGATGGATCATCTGACTTACCGGAGATGATAGGTCGTACGTGTATTGGCGACTGTTCATTTACAAACAACAACACCTGTGGTTATACGTTTGGTGATCTATGGAGTGTTTGGAACGGAGATTACCCATTCGAAAGTCACCAACTTCCATATAGTGCAGGTAAATTCGTTTTAATATTTGAACGTAAACATATGATCAGGTAAAACTTAAAATTGGATATTGAATGAATACATTTTTAAACTGTTTGATATTTGAAGGTACTTGAACGAAATACCAGACCTGCAATTCAGAAAAAAATATGCCCTTTTTAATTCTCCAAAACTCAATATAACTATATCTAATGATGATACTCGATTGAATAAAAATGTATGTCTTCTGTCTTCATTTCCACTATATAGGTTCACCGACCAACGGCTATAACTCTTATCTGCCATTTAGCAGAATAATGCACCTTTAGTACTCGTACAATTTTGGTTAAGGTTTGTGTTTGCTAATTAATAACTGAAGTTTGCATTGACCAATCTTGCTTGAACTATGGAAATAAAAAGCCTTCATGGTCAAGCCTCTGGGGCCATTTGAATCACTGTTGCAAACACTAGATAAAGAGTTTTTTTTTAAATAACTTCAATAAGGATGGAGATATTTTGATGTAACTTTTTAGGTAGACAGATTATTATTTATTCCACGCGTTAAAAAGAAGAGCGGCAAAGTGTTGACTTACTCAAGTTAACAAGTCCATAATAGGCGATGCCTTGTGGTCAGTTTATTTAACGAGGAAAGTATGAAGTTTTTGTTTATAATCAATGAAAAATGTGTCAGCTTATTTTATATATTTAATCATGTTTAGTATGAACGTTGCACACGAGCATTGTGCTTTAATGCATGAGGTCCATCATTCATCTTTTAATATGACATCTGAAAACATTATTGTTGACCGTTTCTGGTTGTTCCTGGTCGGTCAGTTCATATTAAGTATGTACGCGTTATCAGGAAATGTTTGACTTATGTTTATTCACAATGTTTGTTCCTCGATTGTCTATCGTGGTTCTACTGCCTACAAGTAAAGTGCCCGTCTAGTATTTGTAAATATTGTTGTAGCGTATTACAAATGGACAAAAGGCCATGCTAATAAAGAGGGGTATTGCCTTTCGCGTTAATGTCTCTATATTACAAACTGTAAATAATATATTCTTTTCAATAACTTCAATTTGGATGGAAATGTTTTTCTGTAATTGTGTGTACATGTAGCGTATATGCAGACCTAGCCGCTGATTGCTTCTGGGGTCTTTCTGGGCAAAGTAGCGTTTAAAAACAAAGGTTAAAATAACTTGAATTATTTGACTTTGCTTTCAGGTTTTGTTGTGAGATTGTGTTTCTAGCTAGCATACATGTATACTTTGAAGCATTGGATTGTATTTTGGGCCAGTCAGGTCATAGTAAATGTCACTGAACATAAATAAAACATAAGGAAAACACTTTACGCTCATTAACTTTAATTTGTTTTAATGAATAATTTGTGTTGAATGGTGTATGTAGCTAGATTATATGCACAACTTGCTTGCGATGATATACTTATTTAAATTAAAATAAATTAATTGGTTAAACGATGAAAAACTATTTGTGTCAACATGTTTACGTTCTGAGTGCATATTTCTAATTATCTTATTATGACAGATGTTCACCATCAAATAGTTCTTCCCAGTTATCATATCAGGTGACTGACAGAAAATGTACATGGCAGCATCAAAGAGGGAGAATCGTCTAGCGCGCTATCTTTGGACAGCTTTTGTATGCGTTAATGCAACCTAATTATAAACATGAACATGTGTCAACGTTACAATTTTAATCACATTCCAAACGTTTCAGATGATCCGTTGTTTGCATTATTTGAACCACCATTCTCTCAAAAGACGATTACACTTCCCTATACTTCAACACGCCTGATGCCTGCTGGAGCAGCATGCCTCAGTTTTTATGTCCAGTTTTTCAACATTCTACCTCGTTCAATGGGAACACTATCTGTCTCGACAAGGACAACCGAAAACGGAACAACTGCAATCCGGAACATTACTGGAGCCGGGTTAACCCACTGGGCCCATATCCAGGGCTTGGTTGTAGAAGAATCTGATGAATACTATGTAAGCGCATAGGTGTTCGAAGATGACCATTGTATATGTATTTTTTATACGTTTTAGACATATTTCTTTTGTGTTACTATTGCAAAAATATACATGTGCATCTACAAAGATTGAGTTTAAAATATTAGTTTCATTTAAAAATAAAATAATAACAGTTACGGAATACAAATATTGAATTGATAACCTTAGTAATCAACATGTGATACTCTTACTTTAAACTATGTTTACATATCACACAACCTGTATTTGTTTATTTCAGAGTTTGTATCAATATGGTTGTTTCCAAAAAAAATTATAAAGTATCTTTATTTCGGAATTTGCGTCTTAGGCTTCATTTTTTTTAAACACTAATTTTTCATGGTTGTAAATATATAAATACCATTATTATTAAAATACTAAAACTGACATTTCTCCGTTCATTTCAATAATTCATCGGACAGTAATTGCTTATTTTTCAGGTTGACTTTTTCGCAACAAGTGTTAACCATGCATTGATTGGCATAGATGATATCCGGTTAGGTGAGTCGTATTGACATTTATATCTCATGTCGAAATTCATGCAAAATGTTCATCGATTCCCACGTGCTAGCGTGCAGGAAAATTGTGTAGTCTTGCATTCAGTAACAATGTATAGTTTAAACACACTCAACATTTTATTAATTATTATAAATTGACGTGTCCCGATAACTTTCATACGCTAGTCTGTGTTGCATTATTCAGACTCTCGAATCTTTTATTTTAGAGAGCTTATATTGTGGCGTTGGCTATAAACCGGTCATATCGGAAGTACACGCATATTGTAATAAGTCACGGTCTGAATTGCCGTCTTGTGAACATATAGGTAAGCCTATTATTGACTGACACATATTTAATTAAATTAACAGTGTGCTTTGCACATTCATAAAATCACGGTTGAGCTAACATGATCACACTAGATTATGCACAGTTCTCGTACAGCAGATGAGTTAAATTGCAAACAATTGGAACTAAAGATGCCATTCACCATTTGTTTTATGACTCATAGTATACACAATTCAATGCTGCATTTTCAAAGGTAAAATTAAGTTTTGAACGACCTGACCATTGGTACATTTTACAGATTGTGGTACGCCAAAATCACCTTCAAATGGCTCGGTAGCAAACGTTTTCACCATCTATGGATCCAACGTAACATTCGCGTGTAATAAAGGCTACACTCTAAACGGTAGTCTAACAGCTACATGTTTCAGAAACGGCAAATGGAGCAGTTCTGACCAATCGTGTATCATCATAGGTGATAATTTATGAACATTTTATTCAGTTCAGTGTTGTGTTTCTTGTATTATAGTTTGCTCTTTCATTTCTTAATATTTCAGTATAAATAGAAGTATGTATCTGTATGAATTATGTGTGCGTGTGTAAATAACAAAATATAGCTAGTCAGTGTATGGATCACGTTTTTAGATATCGGTGTCATATTGTTCATGCATTCTATTATGTGTTATACAAAGGAAAGCAAATGATATCAAACATGTAATTATTTTAATACGGACATTACACTATTCATATTATTAGAATATTACAGATTGTGGGGCATTGCCATTACTGACCAATGGCAACAACACCTATACGGAAGGCACCGGATATGGATCAATCGCAAATCTGACGTGTAAAGCTGGATTCAATCTCACAGGCGAAAGTGTTTCAGCATGTACTATCAACGGCGTCTGGAACTCTACCAACCAGACATGTATTCCTATAGGTACGCATGAATGTATACATGTCCCGCTTAAGTTGTCTGAAACCACACCAACAGTTTCTGAGTAGCTCAGACACGCGGGAATAAAATATAAAAAGACCTTTTAAGTTGCAAACTAAAGGGATATTTATCGTAAGACAATTTAAATATTGTTTTGCCATTTGTATACATTGAAGTCCATATCAGCTTTTATGTCGTGTTGGGACTGAAACATCTAGTTCAACAAAAATGGGAATTCACGTTGAATCTTTTAGAAAGCATTAGATATAATCTTAAACAAAACAAGTCAATATGAAATGGACATAGTTTAAAACATGGGCGACTATTATGACATTTGACAAATACAAATGACATTTGATAATTTGGAAGATTATTATAATGCTGATTCTGGTAATGGTTATCTTGATGACAATGATGGTTATCGTGTTACTGCTGGTGCTGGCTATCATCGCCATCTTCAGCATCATTAAAATCAATATGATGATGATGATAATGATTAAGATGATGTTCAAACATAGTCTATTGCTCTGTTGCCAAACAAATTACATGGTAAGACCAAAGTCAAAGCATTGCCAATCATAAATAAAAAATGACCAACTATTAAATCCACAGTTTACAACCTTGACAGCCATGTTTAACCATGGTTACAATTAAGCACGGTTTACATATTACATGTAGGATTGTTTTGGCAATGAGTTACACTGATTAACTATAATACGATTGAGGTAACCTAAGCCAGACCATAGTCTTATCATGGCTAGTAATCGTCTAAATCGCCCAGAGTCCAAGTCGGATCGAACATCATCCAACTTTGTTTTGACCACGGCCAAACCTGATCCAAGGTCTATATCTCACAGGGGACATTTTACATTTGTGTGCATATTATCCATATAGATTTTAATAATATTATTTATTTCACCAAGTCCACAAACAATGTTCTCAGCAACACGCTGTTTCATTCGATGAAACGACAAATGTTGAAGCCATTTTCATTGTCAGAAAAATTAACATCAGTGTTGCATCTATTAACTGCATGCATATTTAATAGTTTAACAACGTCAGAAAGAAACACAGCTACGATGAGGTTGATACGATGATTTAACAATAATCCGTTATATCTTATCAAAAGATTGTGGGTCACAACCAGTAGTCGTGAATGGAACGGTCCATGCCAGAAACACCACATTTGGATCCGTGGCAACCTTGATATGCGATGTAGGCTACAACGTGACTGGCAGCAATGTGTTCGTTTGTTCCAGCAATGGTGTTTGGAATAATACTGATCAAACCTGTCACATTGTCGGTATGATATTAAAACCTATAAATGCTTCATACATCATCCGATAAATGACTTATTTCATTAATTTGCAAAATATATTTATAATTCCTAAAATTACTGAACTAATCGACATCAAAAAGATGAGTTCGTTTTGCTAATAGTGTTGAATTATTAAAGGTTCTATAATTCAATGAGTCTGTTTTTTTTTAACAGATTGTGATCTACTCCCGGTACTGGAAAACGGGAATATTACGTATATAAACAATACAACGTTTGGGTCGACTGCAATTCTGGAATGTGATAAAGGATATAACCTCGACGGCAGAAATTATTCCAAATGTACTGGCAGTGGCCAGTGGGTTGATCGGAACCAGAGGTGTGTCCCTGTAGGTAAGTCGCTTAGCATATGTACATGTCTCATTTATTATGTGTAAACGACTCGTGAATAGTAATGCCTGCTTATTATTAAAATCGATATATCAAATACGTGTGTAATTGTTTATAAGTAATTGAATTGAATCGGTATGCACTTTCTAAATGCTCGTGTTGCACATAATCCCTATATTGTGCTTTAGATTGTGGTCGTTTAAAGGCATCATACAATGCCGGCTTGACTGCAAGGACCACTACTTACCGAACCATTTCAAAAATACAATGCAAAAGTGGCTACCTCTTTGACGGAAACGACACGATTTATTGTGATTTTGATGGCAGCTGGAAAAACATCAACTTCACCTGTACCATCGTGGGTAAGACAATAAGTTCACTTTTCTGTTTCGATATGGTTCTAACAATAATTCGTTTGTTGTTTTTTTATTTAGAACAATATTTTGATTTCACAAATCAACACAAAAAATGCAGGGGCTAGGATTTAACGCCATTTTAATTTTTATACTGCTATTAAGTAGTCATGTGTATATCAAAATCCCGATGTGTGTTTAATTAAAATAAACGCATTGGTATCTTGTATTGTAACATCAATGTATTACTGTTCTGGAAGGAACGATGATCCACATTTATATTTTTTTCAAATCAAATCCGTCTTATTGCATTCTTCATATTTCGGATTCTTCAAACAGACTGTGGAAGGAGGATTACTCCCAGAGCGCATCAGAGCGTAACATATTCTTCCGAGAACAAAACGACATTCGATTCATGGGTATATATGCTTTGCGAAGAAGGATACAATATTGAGAAAAATCGAATCGAAGAAAGAGCTGTTTGTACTCAGGATGGCAATTGGACAAATTTTGATGGAACACATTCGAAAATAATTGCAAACAGTTTCAGGGACTGCGTACTTGTTGGTATGTAAGGATTGTCATATGTTTTATGTTTATTTAAATATATAATATAAACTTTGTATAAATAAATTGTAAGTAAATTGTCTTTTTATTTTTTAGCCGCCACTTTGGTTGTTTTTACGTATATAAAGGTCACTATTTTCTTTTAACTTACAGCATGTTCATGGGTTGTACTCATAGCTGCTTTACGAATGAAAGATGAAAATAAGATTACATTGTTTACATTGTGGATCTCGGAATTTACGGGTCCAGTTAATTAGTAAATGAATAAATGAACATCGAACAGAAATTGCCCGCAGCAAAACACATAATCAAACATTATATTCAAATTTTATTGACGATGCTTCTTCAGCAGCTCGTCTAAGTTATCATACGATGAACAAATATTCTTCTAAATGGCGACCTACATTAAAGACCGAGCCAATAGTTGAGTTGGCTAAATTTTCTCTATCGGCATACCTCGCTGATAACCATTGATAAAGGTAAAGGTAGCTTGGTCCCCGTCCTCTTTCAAATTTATCGAGAGGTTCGGGACAGGAACCAGACAAGAAACTGCCAGGTGGAACTTCAAACGCTGTGACGTTGGGAAAACCCCAAATAAAGTATCCCCACGCTGACACGTTGGACAAGCCTGTGTCAGACAAGTAAGACTAGCCTGTGTCAGACAAGTTAGACTACCCTGTGTCAGACAAGTTGGACTAGCCTGTGTCAGACAAGTTGGAATAGCCTGTATCAGACAAGTTGGACTAGCCTGTGTCAGACAAGTTGGACTAGCCTGTGTCAGACAAGTTAGACTAGCCTGTGTCAGACAAGTTGGACTAGCCTTTGTCAGACAAGTCGGACTAGCCTGTGTGAGACAAGTTAGACTAGCCTGTGTGAGACAAGTTAAAATAGCCTGTGTCAGACAAGTTGGACTAGCCTGTGTCAGACAAATTGGAGATAGGATTTCCAAATATTTCCTGATATTCTATTCTTATTTTTTTTAAATTATAAACCTTAACCTTTAAGCTTGTTAAGGTCTATGTGTCACAAATGTCGAAAATGAAAACAAATCAATGCATGTTTTTGTCTTGATTTCAAGAACCAAAGACTAGCTAATATAACATAGATGCGGCGTGGGGATACGCGTCGGCCGCTGTCGCGCCATTTCAAGTTTTTTTTTAGATTTTATCGAGAATGTAACCGCCTCCCAGTTTCGCCGAATGGGTCAAGTTTCCCACGGGTACTACTTCCCCGTAACTCCAACCTTTTTTTCGTACCCAAAAGTTTTCGTTCCCAATTTTTTTTCGTACCCAATTTTTGTTTTTTTCGTACCCAAATTTGTTTTGGTTCCCAAATGTTTTTTCGTAGCAATTTTTTTTTCGTACCCACAATTTTTTTTTGACCCAATTTTTTTACGTACCCAATTATCTTTTGGCTTAATCTTTTCGTATCCACAATTTTCGTTCCCATTTTTTTTTTCGTACCCAATTTCTTTTTCGTACCCAATTTTTTTTTTCATACCCAATTTATTTTTCGTACCCAATTTCTTTTTCGTACCCAAATTATTTTCGTACCCAAATTTGTTTTTGGCATAATATTTTCGTACCCAAAATGTTCGTACCCAAATTTTTTTTCGTACCCAAAATTTTCGTACCCACATCCACAATTGTGGTGATGTACATAAACTTAAATTGATGCTTTTATATCCATCCTCTTCAAAAGCATCCTCACACCAGTACTGTCAGTACTTTGATATATAAATACTATGTAGACTCCGTTAATAATCGTAATACATATACTCTATTCGATTGGGCCTTTACGCAGATTATTAGTACATTTACCTTAATGCAATACCCAAAGTACTGAAACAAATAAACAGTAAAAAAAACTATGTTTGTGCATTCAACAAGTTGTTTTTATTATTTTTAAACAGTTAAAAAAAATTGTGTATTGTGTGTACGTAAGTGTTGATGCATTGTTTGCGTGTGAGAGCGAGGCTTTACGCGTGTGTGTTTGAGCGTTCGTGCGTATTGTGTTTGTACAAAATACATTTATTTTGATAATACATGCTATGTACGTGGGTCAGCTATGTTTGAATTAAGTAACTGATATATTTGATAAAGATATGTACCACTTTTAGCATGTTTGAACGAAAGTACCATATATGTAACAGTTTCCATGTTGTATGTATATTAATAAAACTGTTGTCAATGTAAATGTTAACCACGGTAGAAACAAAGAAAGAGTCCCTTCTCTTTTAGACTGCGGTTTATTTCCATTGCTTGAAAACGGGACAATTTGGTACACATTAAACACAACATACAAGTCTATTGCAAATCTTGAATGTGACAAAGGATATAATCTCCATGGACGAAATTATTCTGAATGTAATCGCTCTGGCAGATGGGATTATCGGGACCAGCATTGTGAACCCGTAGGTAAGTCCTATAACATTCGTTTGGGTCGGATATTTGTATGCGCTGTTTGATACAACATCTGCGTTCTTGTTGAACAATGAATTTTGAACACTTTCTATAGACCATCAGGTTAATGTGCAAACGTGTTGTGTGTATGAAATTGATAAAGCTTTAACACACAGTTCTCTTTTTCTACTATAGATTGTGGACCATTCGATGCGAAACTACATGTGAATTCGACTTCTAGTCCCACAACCTATGGAATGTATTCAGGAATACAATGCAACGAAGGCTACCTATTTGACGGAAACGACACGGCATACTGTGACTCCGATGGCTTATGGAAAAACTACAACTTCACCTGTACTATTGTTGGTAAGATGAGATGAAACACGTTGTATAAGGTCAATTAAAAAAAAATCCATTCGAAAAACTGTTTTTTGTCAATAATGTGTGCACTTGTATATCAGTCACATTTGTAAAAATATCTTTTGCAATGAGTTTCATGTTAGGCAATTATACGCGTGGATTCTTTTCACCAGATTGTGGGGCCATTATGCCGAGAGAACATCAAGACATTTTATACATCGGAAACTTGACGACGTATGATTCTAGAGCAATCATGGTATGCGAATCGGGGTACGTCGTTTATAACAGTTCCGGTCGAACCAGCGAGGTAGCAGCTTGTAAATCTGATGGAAATTGGACCATGTGCAATTTTAGCTCCTGTGTGCGTGCTGGTATGTTGTGATTTTTGTTTCGAGTTATCAATAATTTCACTATTTCATGCACTTGATCACACTTCTCAAGCAACACATTGCATAATTATTATGTTCTCAAAAACCTCATTACATATCAACAGTTGTTTAAAGAGACTTGTTATATACAGTTTTGTAAAATGAAGATTTTCAAATAATTGTCATAGATTCAAAAAAGAAGGTATGCATTATGTTTTAACAAGCGAAATAACACTCCTGACGAAGAACAATGTATCAAATATTGGTTCATGAACGGATCATCATCATTCGAAATCGGTAAACTAATAACGCTTTTCATCGATAATTTGGAAAATAGGTCTTGTAATAATATAGCGAATATGTTTCACTTTTAAACACGAAAGCCTGCGTGGCGCAGTGGTAGCGCACCCAATTTTGCTTCCTGAAGTCTCGGGTTTGAATCCTGGGGAAGGCAATATTTTTATATTTATCTTTTGTTCTTGCTATTATAACAAGTTTAAACTATTCAAAACATTACAAAGCAAAATTTAATGCATTTATCATTCAAAAATACGACATTCTGTGCACAAGTCCCTTTAAAATCATTTTCTACATATATGCACTTGTTTTTAAATCATCCATTACGCTTAGATTCTTTTGGACTATGTGCCGGCCTGGTTTCTTCTTGATGCACGTGCAAACGAAGTCAGTGAATGTTATTTCGCATATACTTATTGTCTAAGGACAGACTGATTGAAAAGATGCATACTTGTTCAGATATGTTATTAAATATCGTGTATGTGCAATTAGCCGAATGCACACTGGTCGATCTTTCAAGCAGCCATGTATCACCGTTTACCTACTGTGACGTCAATACGTTACTTTCGTTTGAGTACGGATGCGTAAACACACTTCAAAATGTTCATACACTAAGACATAGTCCAAAGAAGAGTAGAAACCATTTCAAAACAAATTTACTTTTGTGTAATTTAAAACGTCATGTTTTATTTGATTAAGTTGATATTGATTGTATGAACATCCAAAAATAGAAACAGTATTTGTGTACATGTGCAAACAATGTAGTTCTTGTGTTGTCACGAAGCCTCAATTTCACTTCCAAATACGTATGCAAGCATATATATTTGAGATAAAAAANAAAAAAAAAAAAAAAAAAAATTTATCAAATACCGTTGATAAGCATGTTCAAACTTATTTACATAGTGCACAGAAGTAGATAAGAAACAAAGATTAAAAAAGTGCTACATTTTCAACAACATTCAACACGCATAAGCGACAACTGTGGACACACTGACCATGCATTTTAACACAAGTTCGAACCGCACATGTAACAAAGGTATAACACAAGTATCACATCACAAAAAGCACACTCATTTTTTTGCGATCTAAATCACGCGGTCCGAGTATTATTCAAAATCGTTCTGACTAATTGCACATGTTATTTCTAATTACACGAACCATACTATATGTAGACTACGGGAATTTTACCGAGCCCGTATTGGGAAATGGATGAATGTTTCACGGTCATTCATCAAATATCTGAGCTCAATGAGGTTAATCTTGTAACATATCATCAGAATGAGTTGACATGATAGATAAAACGCATGTGGTGAACATTACTTTTGGATTTATTGTTCAGTGATTCTCATTGAAAGTTTATATTTTCCATGTATTTTTTTTTACTTTCTTTTTTATTTTATATTGAATTTATATTGATCTTGCTCGCTTTTTGTTATTTAATCGAATCGTTTATCCGTGGGAATTAAATGTATATGGAAGATACATTAAACGAGTTTGTGTTTATTCATATGTATTTTTCAAATTTGGGGTTAAGTTTATGTCTGACATTAATCTTAGTATGGAGATAGCGTAACCTTTGTTATATTGGTATAAAACGGCTTAATTAATAGATTAATCGACAAACTACCACTATATACGATGGTATCAAAATACACGCTTTATAATGCGATGAAATACATATGATGGAAACACACCCCTCATGCTTCCCAGTGTCCTGGTTTGAATACCTGTATTTTCCATTCCATATCGAACAAGTGATGATAAATTTGAGTTGTTGTTAAATAGTGTTCAAACAAAAAAAGTGCCGTTATTGATCATTGCAAGGTTTGAGTATATGAGAAAATTGCGTTTTTTCTAGTCAGTTGTTCAAGTGTATGTATTAGCCTTATTGGTACGGAACAAGGATACGTTCTTCCACACAATCGAGGCTCCGCCTCTGGCGTGGAACGTTAGCTCAAGGTTCCCGATTGTGTTTTTTTTAAATATTATAATTACTTATGTTATAGAACTTTAATGTATCCATTTATCTACAAATGTCCACATACATGCAGGATAATTACAGATTGTCCATCGTTTACTTTAAATGAATCGGTACACACGGATTATTGGACAAGAGTGCATCTTGACGCCCATACTCCGTTTGAAGTCAATACATCCATAAAGTTCAACTGTGCAGCTGGCTTCACATTAATCGGCTATACCAGCATCAAATGCCTCCCAAATGGAAAATGGAGCGGCACACCACCCAAATGTGAAAAAGGTAGGATTTTTGGTTGTATAGTTCAACAACAACAACAACAACAACTACTACTACTACTACTACTTCTACTACTACTACTACAGTACTACTACTACTACTACTTCTACTACTACTTCAACTACTACTTCTACTACAACTACATGTACTACTACTTCTGATATTACTACTCATAATATTTATTATAAAGTTATAAAATATATATTATGATGTATTCGTTTTTCTTCGCTTTTGATGAATTATTTTCGTAGTTGATATTGTCTGCATTTGAACGAATATGAATTTCAGAAAACATCATATACTCTAATTGCCCTCGCAATAAAGACACAAGCGGAAGAAACTGGACCGATATGAGTCCAGGGGGCATACAAACACTACCATGTTCTGATGTCTATTCTATTGGAATGGTATCTAGACGATGTTCCACCAAAGGTGAATGGATGTTGCCTGTTGACGGATGCGTGAGGTAGGAGATAGAAACTATATCCGCACAGGTATTTAATACTATTTTTTCAACTCATTTGACAAAATAATGATTTGTAAAAAAACATGGACACGAATGTTTGGGTTTTGATTTAAGGTTGAAGCAATTACGTTGAATCCAACGAAGGAAAGCATTGTAGAAAGCCTCGACAAACTTTCTAGCGTAACGAATTTGACACAAACTGCACCCGATGGAGGTTACGTCGCAAAAACAACTAGTGGGGAATTGCAAAAGGTTACACACATTTTAGATACACTTGTAAATGCAAGTGCACACATTTCAGAGGTGACCAGCACTCAGTACGAGGTAAGAAATATTGATTGTAGTATATTTGCATGTTTTTGTTTTAGATTGGTTGTGTATTTATTAGTTGAAGAGCTACTACGGTTTCTTTCCATTAGGCTCAAAATAAAAATATGTTTCCAACAGACCCGCTGAAATTACAGCGACCATACTTTTTTTCTGATTCGGAGGTGTTTAAACATTTTATTCTGATCGGATAAATCAATCGCATTTCCGTGTTTGAAATTAACCCGTTTGTGGTTCCCGAAACGTGTTTACCACACAGGTACAGGAATATCGTAAAACACCAAGGATGGCGGAGCACACCAGTTGAATTTCCGCGAGGCAAAACGTGACCTACTTTTGTGAAAATGAAGCATTTGGTTTCCGCACTAGTTGTTTGACGTTATTTTAAAGTAAATGTGTATTAAGTTCAACAGCATGCGAGTTATTATTATAATTGCATGCTTTAATGAAAACTTAACATAATAATCGGCAAATATTCCTGCTACTTTAGTTTATGACACCTCAATACAAGAAACTTACATGGACTATTTTCGTATATCATAGAACGATAATACTTTAAATTACCAGACCTAGTTTTGGGGAATTTCAAATAAACCCAAATGGTCAGGTAATTAAATTAATACATCAACATGTATATAAGCCTAAAGTAATAATGGTACTTTCAATTTGTTTGAGCTAGTTTTACGACGATTAACGCTCCTATAGCTTCACCACAAATCTATGCGATAACAAAATCATGAGGAATTTAATATCTCCAGTTTGTTAGATTAAAAGTGAAACATCATCCCAATCGATACCATTAATAAATAAAATCATACAAGTGAGCACTTATTTTATTTTAGCAGATATTGTCAAGGGGCTCATTTGCGATGTTAAAGTAAATAAACATAACAGCAATCAATATTATGGGCATATTTGTAGTTCATTCAAGAATGTAAAGTTATATATTCATTCTGAAATGATTGATTTGTCTAGATATATATGTTACAAGCTTGTCCATTTTGAATCAAGACTGTAGTACATGTGCAATCTGTCAACACATTGAATTTGACAGACATTTAATTCATTTGCAGTGATTCTTCGAGTACAAAATGATAATGGTAAAAATATTTTTGGACTTATAAGTACTACATGACACTGTTACTTGTTATTTCAACTTCAGCACCTATAATCTCTTCTAGTATAACTTGGCGTTTAAGTAATATTTCAAATTTTGTGCCCTTATCGTGTTTTATGAGTAAATACCGTATTAGCAATAGCAAAAATTCTACTATGCAAACTAGTGATAGTAGTCGAAAAGTTATCCGTGGTAATCATTTTTATTTACGACTGATGAGACACAGGCATGGTAGATACCTATTAAGTAACCAATGTTTTATATGTTGATGTTATATGTGCAGAATATATCTTGCATAATTTTGAGTCATTATAAGATTAATTTTCAAGTTATGCATTTAATTATTATCAACTATGATGTTGACTCACTGTGCTGACTTTCAGACCAACCATTCGCATGATTTGAGTTCACGCAATAGATGTACACTCACTGCAATGAGTTAAAACTTATTTATCAAACAACGTGACATTTTGTATTTGTATATGCCTAAGCAGATGTGTATGGCTGTACTCGAGCGTTGGAGAACTTATCGTTAAATAAAGTTATAGGGATATTGGAGATTATAGTTATCGTCTGTTACTTTTGTACATTTGTAAAAACGTGAGGATGTGATAAATATTTGTTCGACTTCAGCCATTCTTAGAAACAACAAGCAACTTGTTAGATTGGCAAAATACAGATTCGTGGAAGTCGATTAACCAAAATAATAACGATGAGGTATGTACATGTATATAGTATATGGTCTTATTTCATTGAAGATATTCGTTAAACTTATCATATTATTTGCAAAATGTAGAATACCTTTTTGGTATCGTTCGTTATGTAATTCGTTTGTACTATATGTTTTCATATATTAATTGTTATATGTAGCAATGTGTTTTTATTGTATACGATACTCTCTCATTTACGATACGATCTCTCATTTTCATATAGCTTAAACTGACAAAACTAAGTGTTGTTTTCAGGAAAATGAAGTTCCAGGTGCATTAAAAGTGCTTGATGTTGTTGATAGATACACTCACGTGTTATCGAACTCAACAACAAATGGTTCGATAACTGCAAATACAGAAAATATTGGTAAGGTTCTGGTACAATGTTATTGTAATGATATTATCCTTTTGTTAATCTGTGCAACAGCTAGAAGCATCAATGGCTGTATTGCAACCGTTTCATGTCTATTCATAATCATGCTATTCATTATTCTTTTTTTCAGTCATGCATATCAGGCCAATAACAACAAATAGCAAAGGTTTGAATCTGTCTGCAAAGGATGACGTGACTAGCAAAAGCCATGTATCTTTAGACATTCCATCCATATCAGGTATGTTTCTACAACGATACATTGTTGTGTACTTTCATTACGTTGAACTCATAGTGTGTGTGTGGGATTGAATATTTTTGATAAATATTAGTTGCAATACATTCGATTGCTTGTATTGTTTTTTTGGTAAATAATATACAAAGTACTATACGGGAGGACATGCAAACAACTAAGTGTAAGCCTAAAATATCAGTCTTTTTAGTATTACTGATCTTATATGCAAATTAGTTCAATTACCCTTATCAAATAGTATGTTCTCAAATAGGAACATATTATACAACATATTTTAACAGCAATTTCCATTTTTCTAATCGTGCCTCCTTATTTTTGGAAGTTAGTGCTTAACTATCAAGTTATCAACACAATTCAGGGCGGTGTGTGTGATAACAATGCATGTCTTGTCATACTACAAACGTGCAGGATGTTCATAATCATATGAATGGATTTGTATAATTTCGTTATAAATAAACGGAAAATCATTTAGATGGGCTGTTTGTGTTTTCACATAATAAATACATTTTCTGTTTAAGGTACAGAATCGACGTCGTTTGCAGCAGTTGTCTACAGGAACCTGTCAGGCATTCTCTCGTCTAACATGATGGATAGGTACAGATAGTTACATAAAGAGACCAACCTATACACATGTATTCTTTATAAAATGGAAACACGTATATCTCACTAGATTTTAATTAAATTGATTGTAAAGAATGATGTACCTTCATGAAAAACCTGAGGTTAAACAGCAAGCACAAATTTTGTTAATTGCATTTACACTTTTAACGGCGTGTTTATGATACCCATTTGTTTTTGATGTTGCAGTAGAGCTAAAATATCATCGGAAGTTGTTTCAGTCACATTGAATAACTCGCGGAAAAGTCGAGGTTTAACCATATCCTTAACACTAGGATATATTCCGGTACACGTAAAACTATTGTTGTTATATGTGATGTACGATTTTAATAATAAATTAATAATTAATATGATAATTATAAATAATAACAATAATGAAAATGCCAATAATAAATAAAATTACATAACAATATCAATACATTTTAACCACTATTTAAAACAATATTATTACTATAATTAGTGTTGTTGTTATTATCATTATCACAAGGCAGAGTTGTGTGGCTGCATAAAGTATTTATAAGTATTTTCAGTGTCATTTATCCTGATGTAGACATTTTTATTTTCCGGGGTATAATTGAACGCGTACAGAAGCAGACTTTAAACTTGACGTATTGAAAATGGCTGTCATGTGAAATTAAGTTCCATTGTATGTTATCTTAGTATTTACAGCTATTCCCGTTATGATATTTCTGCTTGTGCGGCTATCCACTCGAAAACTATCAATTAAATTAAATTCAACAATATTGTTTAAAGTGCCGTACACCGGTGTATCTCTTGCTATATTTACAAAGCTATTACCAGTACTCATGTCTTTTACAGATAAAGCAAGACATTGTTTCACCTCACAAAATTGTGCTGCTTATGTCTTACAAAAAAATATACTACGAAGACATATTACTCACAAGAAATAACTTATAATCGTACGAAACAAATATATGTGTCGCATTTTTACAGGGAAGCTCTGGTGAACCGCATTGTAGTTTTTGGAATAATACCAGGTAATTAGATAATTCAAAGATTTTAACAATGTCTGGCTTGTTATGCATTATTCAATAACTACAATTTCAAGTGAATATAACCCAAGGATCTGTCTAAAATGATAGAAGACACGTGTGGCGATCGCGGTGTCTATTAACTGTTATGTTGGAATACAATAACTCAATTAAAATGAAGATGTTTTACCTTTCTCAATCGAATATGAACTGTTAAATGTTTATTAATATACATTCAAACGTTTGTTTACAGGTCTGGGTGGGATAGTAGTGGATGTAACCTAACATCGTACAACGACACGTCATCAACTTGCGTGTGTAACCATCTCACAAATTTTGCTATTCTCATGAGTCCATGGACTGAGGTAATGATTCCGAGTTCCGAGTTAGACGAACAGATATTTAGCATTAGCGTTGTACAATTATTGCGTTATGTCACCATTTAATAAACGTACATCGGATTAATTTATAAATGATTGTATGGGTGCCTAGTCATATTATACTTCGATATTCTCTACGCAGTTAAGTATGCTATAGGGTCTTCAACGAAGTATTTAATTGAAAGTTTTTATCTACAGAACGTTGACACATTGGCTTTGAACGTGATATCAATGGTCGGATGTAGTGTGTCCATGCTAGGGTTGATCATCACAATTGGTCTTCACGTGTATTTATGGAGGTAAGAAATGGAGAGGTTTTAGTTGTTCGACATATGTGTCTACACTGCTGATGCCAATGGCCTTTTCTTATGGTTTATATTTTAACTTGACATGTGTGCTAATATCCGGTCGACATTCAATTTATAATGTACCGAGTCTTTAAAAATACCCCCTCCTGTTAGAACATGCAGTAATTAAATAAAATTAAGATAATTTTAAAATTTCATCTTCATCGATTCTTAACTTATTTTGTTGAAATGGATAGTACAATTCATATATCATATCGTGTTAGTTTATTGAATCCAGTTACTAGTATCATTACTCTTATAAAAATGCCCAGAATAATTATTCATGTTTTATTAAAGGTACGTTAAGTCGGATCGCGTGATTATCCTCATGAATTTGTCGCTTGCGCTGATCTTGTCCTACGCAGTTTTTATAGGCGGGGTGGATCGCACAGAGAATAAGGTAAAGACGTCATGCCTCACAAATAACGTTGCCTAATGCTTTCGAATTATATTGACATACACATGGTTGTTGCTTTAGTGTTCGTTCGTGTCGTAAAAAAACACACACGTCATTTTAAAATGGATTGTCATTTGATTTATGACACTTGTGTGTTTATAATATTAAACAAGTAAACGAATATAGTTTGCATCATATGAAAAATAACCATAAACAAGTATATTTCTCGTTCGGAACCATTTTTTGTTCTTGCTATGTATTTGTAATTTTGTATTTGATGTACGGTGATCTATTTGTTTAAACTAAACAAATATATTTTGGCGTCTTCATATCTGCCGCACAATATGAACATGCAATTATGATTTGTTATTTTTAAGTTACGTTTGTCTTTTTAGGCCGGCTGTACAGCTATCGCAATTCTACTACATTACATCTATTTGGCTGTGTTCTTTTTGATGTTGGCTGAGGGCGTAGAAATTGGAATCGCGATACTATATGTATTTGTGACAACCTCCAGACTCAAATGGCTTCTCCCAGCAGCATGGGGTATGCTTATGCTTAATACGTTATCATTGTTCACCCTAAATTTGTTTTGACTTATGGTTTGCAATAACAAATATTAAAAAAACCAACGTAGGTTATAATTGGATAAGGCATGATCATGTACAATACTGACTTTACACATACATTTAACGCGTTAATAACGAATACCGAAAGTACAGCATCCATTAATCAAACACATGGGTCACTTAGCATAAGGTTTAGTTAAACGCAATAATGGAAATATGTTTGTAGAAGCTGACGTTTTCATGTAAATACTTGCAGCCTTGCCAGCGGTCATCGTTGGAATCTCCATGGGGGCAACACAGTTGGCTGGATATGGGAATGGACAAAAGTGTGTATCATTTGTTACAAACGCACAGTGTATAGTGTATTTTACAAGTAATACGTTACAAGTTAGTAATAAATAATTGATATTCTAAAATGTGTTAGTCTTATGATGCAATTTTGATAAAATGGGTATGTTCAAATAATTTATGCTGAATAGATACTAAGAAATGATTTAACATATTTTTTCAGTTGTTGGTTGTCCATAGAAGGAGGGTTGATTTGGGCGTTTGTAGCGCCTGCAGCTTTAATTATAGTGGTAACACGTACTGTTTGCATTATTCAAAATACGCAAGCAGGTCTGCCTGAAATATTGTTGTTTTTGAAAATCAACTAACAGATAAATCGCAGTTTCTTTGGTGACATGATTATTATTTTCCAACGCTATAAGATGCTATACGATGAACACTATTAAAGAACAATTCTCTTTTTCTTTTTTAATCATCCATTTTGCTATTATAAGAAAGTGTCTTGAATTCGATTCAGTTATATTTCTTAGATGCAACTGCGCATTCAACAAATTGTGTGCTGAAAATGTAAATATTGTTTTTATATTTATTGTCATGAAATTAAAGAATCTTTGATAGAAACAGCTTACATGTGATTTCAAAGTTCTGATTTTAATTATTTTTCAAGCATTTATATGCAAATAATGTATCAAAACAAAACACACTAGTATTTGTGTAGTACGGTTTTTATTTTATTTTAGGTGAACTTTGTTGTACTCGTTTTGGTGATCAACGCAATGCTTCGAACGAAGTCCTTATCCGAAAAGTCAAGATCGGAGAGATCAAAGTGCGCATTACTTTATACCACAGTCGTTTGTTGACCTCAATGTTTTGTAATGATTCAATACTATGGGATGAACATAAATATTTTATACCATAAATCACGTGTTAATCGGAACATTCCAAAACTTGAATTATGAGGTGTTGTTCGATTAATTTAAATAACATTAATACTAATAATAAATAATAATATTCGTGTGTGCATTTTCTAAATCTGTATAAGTAACCTTAAACATGTAGTTCCAAAGAATATTGTGGTAATGTTGCTGTAGAGCTGGCGTTCGGTGTCTGTGCGTGTTGCTTCCGCTGATGGGCTGCACATGGGTGATTGGTCTCTTCTACGTGAACGAGAGCATGGCCTGGGTTCAGTACGTGTTTGCAGTGTGCAATAGCTTACAGGTATGGAATCGTACGCACTGAAATACGTATGACGTACCGTGTTGGCGGACATACCTATATAAGACATTCAATACGATTAGTTGTAAACAAGAATTGCAATCGCCTGTATATGAATAGTAAAGGCAATGTGTCGCGTGCTTTTAATTAATAAGAGCCCAATTGATGTTTATATGTGTGTCTTTCCTTGTGACGCACATGCATGTTTGTTATTCCGATAGCCATATCTACAACAATAGTGTCCAATAACAAAAAGTTCTCTTATTTGTATTGATTTCTAAATTAAAATTACGTAAACACAATAACTGTGACATTTATTAAATATTTATGATTTGCTTTCAGGGACTAGTGATATTTATTTTCCACTGTGTTCTGAACGTACAGGTATAGAATAATTTTGTTAAATGATATACGCTTTAGGCTTATTCTGAATTATTTGCTGCACATTCGTTTGATACGCAAACATTCTGCCCAAAGCCGATTTGCAGCACATTCGATGTACTGTATTGTACTTAAGAAGAGGACATACCGTGGCTTAAACGATGCTTTAAATTAACATAAGTACTTATTTTGTCTGCAGATACGCAATGCTTTGCAAAAGCAAAAGAGCAAGAAACACAGTCAGTCGTTTATGTCTACGAACAAGACCTTTGTGTCAACGAGCTTCGCTGAAGACTCGCTTGCNCAAACCGTGGCTTATACGATGCTTTAAATTGACATAAGTACTTATTTTGTCTGCAGATACGCAATGCTTTGCAAAAGCAAAAGAGCAAGAAACCCAGTCAGTCGATCAAGGCCTTTGTGCCAACGAGCTTCGCTGAAGACTCGCTTGCTCTGGTATGTTTCTATATTCAATTAATTTTATTTTGATTGATAAAATCCGATTAATTTGTGAGGTAAAGTCTTCTCTCATTGAGTGTTATAGTTTAATTATACCGCGTAGTAAAAAGGGGTATACGCCATAATGTCTGTCCGTCTGCCTGTCTATCCANTATACGGAAGGCACCGGATATGGATCAATCGCAAATCTGACGTGTAACACTGGATTCAATCTCACAGCCGAAAGTTTGTCAGCATGTACTGTCAACGGCGTCTGGAATTCTACCAACCAGACATGTATTCCTATAGGTACGCATGAATTTAAACATGTCACGCTTTAGTCTGGAACCACACCTACCGTTCTTAGAAGCTCGGGCATGCGGGAATAAAATATAAACAGGCATTTTAAGTTGCAAACTAAATGGTAAATTATCGTACGACAATTTAAATATTGTTTTGCCATGTGTATAAATTGAAGTCCATATCAGCTTTTATGTCGTGTTGGGACTGAAACATATAGTTCAACAAAAATGGGAATTCACGTTTGAATCTTCAAGAAAGCATTAGATATAATCTTAAACAAAACAAGTCAATATGAAATGGACATAGTTTAAAACATGGGCGACTATTATGATATAAAAACGACATTTGATAATTTGGAAGATTATTATACTGCTGATTCTGGTAATGGTTATCTTGATGACGATGATGGTTATCGTGTTGCTGCTGGTGCTGGCTATCGTCGCCATCTTCAGCATCATTATAATCAATATGATGATGATGATAATGATTAAGATGATGTTCAAAAATATTATATTGCTCTGTTGCCAAACAAATAACAATGTAAGACCAAAGTCAAAGCATTGCCAATCATAAATAAAAAAAATGACCAACTATAAAATCCACAGTTTACAACCTTGACAGCCATGTTTAACCATGTTTACAATTAATCACGGTTTACATATTACATTTGGGATTTTTTGGCAATAAGTTACACTGATTAACTATAATACGATTGAGGTAACCTAAGCCAGACCATAGTCTTATCATTGCTAGTAATCGTCTATATCGCCCAGAGTCCAAGTCGGATCGAACATCATACAACTCTATTTTACCACGGCCAAACCTGATCCAAGGTCTTTATCTCACAGGGGACATTTTACATGTGTGTGTATATTATCCATATAGATTTTAATCATATTATTTATTTCGCCAAGTCCACAAACAATGTTCTCAGCAACAAGCTGTTTCATTCGATGAAACGACAAATGTTGAAGCCATTTTCATTGTCAGAAAAAATAACGTCAGTGTTGCATCTATTAACTGCATGCATATTTAATAGTTTAACAACGTCAGAAAGAAACACAGCTACGATTAGGTTGCAACGATGAATTTACAATAATCCGTAATATCTTCTCAAAAGATTGTGGGTCACAACCAGCAGTCGTGAATGGAACGGTCCATGCCAGAAACACCACATTTGGATCCGTGGCAACCTTGATATGCGATGTAGGCTACAAAGTGAATGGCAGCAATGTGTTCGTTTGTTCCAGCAATGGTGTTTGGAATAACACTAATCAAACCTGTCACATTGTTGGTATGCTATTAAAACCTATGGGTGCATGCATCATACATCATCCAATAAATAGCTTATTGCATTAATTTGCAAAATATATTTATAATTCTTTAAATTACTGATAAAATCGACACCAAATAAATATAAATTCATTTTGCAAATAGTGTTGCATTATTATAAGTTCTATAATAACATGAGTCATTTGTTACAGATTGTGCTTTACTACCAGAACTGAAAAACGGGAAAATTACGTATATAGACAATACAACTTTTGGGTCGACTGCAATTCTGGAATGTGATAAAGGATACAAGCTCGATGGCAGAAATTATTCCAAATGTACTGGCAGTGGCCAGTGGGTTGATCCGTACCACAGCTGTGACCCTGTAGGTAAGTCGCTTAGCATACTTTTATTGCTCATTTCTCATGTGCATGTAAACGACTCGACTCATGTTTGTCGAATATCAACCGTCTTATTAGTGTTTTCTCATATTTCGGATCTTTCTATGACTCCGATGGCATTTGGAAAAACTACAACTTCACATGTTCCATTGTTGGTAAGATGAGATGAAAAACTTTGTATAAGGTCATGTTTTGAAAACCCGGTTCACATAATTGTTTGTTTGTCAATAATGTGTGCACTTGCATATCAGTCACCTTTGTAAAAAAATGTCTTTATTTTTTTGTAATAAGTTTCCTGTTAGGCAATAATAAGCGTGTATTCTTTAAATCAGATTGTGAGACCATTATACCGAGAGAACAGCAACACATTACATACATTGGAAACCTNCAGTGGGGATCAAACCCTCGACATCCCGACCGCTGGGCGGACACCATATCCACTACACCACGACGACCTTAACACATTTATATTATGTTTCAATTTGTTATATCATTTTCCGGTACACGTATTGCGGGAAATCCGTTATAGAAGAAGTTACAAAGCGTTAAGAATAGCGCGCAGAAGAAGTGCGCGCAATGTTCTGTTGTTGTAAACAAATCTTATGGAATTAAGAATTATCCAAATTAAAGTTGTCGCTAGATATATAAATGTGAGACAAATATGAAAATATTTCACGATCAAACTATCGACATGCCAATTTAACTTGAAACATGTGTGAAAATAAGACGTTAATTTGTCCAGTAACTGAAGTCACTTAAGACCTGATATAAGGCTTTTCGCGATGTTTTCCAATGAAACAGATCTTTATGACAAAGGATTTGGAAGTTAAAGGTTAATAAGGTACTCAGTTTTGAATACAATTTATAATACAGACAAAACCTTAATTCAGACGCGATCGATGTCAACAACGTCGGGCGCCTAGAAAAGCGTATCCACGTCGATGTAATACAATGATTAAAGACATCATATGTTTAGGGCGCATTGTTTTACAATTTACTTTAAAGAACGTTATTAACCTTAAGGGCAGCCATCCGACACTTTCTCGTATAACACTTTATCATATATTTAAATACATTGTAGACACAGTTTTTTTATTCAATCAGTGTATGGTAACTTTTGAACAAGGCAAGCCCTAATATGACGATGCATTCACCTTCGCAACAGATATTAACTACACAGTATTGCAGAAACAAACAAAAAACAATTATTTTAGTAACAATTCACTGGAGTGGCTACAAAACATTTACTCTGCAATCAAGTATATTTATTTCGTATCCGTTATACAAATTACGTTAATATATATTATAAATGACTTGTTTTCGTCATTTAAAAGCCGCGCATTGTTAAATATAAATCAAATATGTTAAACCTTTTTACGAGCAAAGCAATGTAGTGTTTTTATTTTGTATTGTATATATTGTATAAAATATTGATTTTTTATGAGTATAGATTTCTGAAGACTCAAATTAAAAGAATAAATATGCACTGGAACTCTGGAAGAGAAAACATAGGCGCTTGAGTTTAAATATGTCCAGGATATAACTACTTACTATTATTTATATATATAAAAGTGTACTTACCGATTGCTGAACATACTAGGCAATATAATACCCGATTAATATCCATATTTCAAA
>VMBQ01004275.1:5193-34991 GCA_007657795.1 Dreissena rostriformis | reverse complement strand
TTATATATATAAATAATAGTAAGTACATGTTGTTATAAGTGTACTTACCGATTGCTGAACATACTAGGCAATATAATACCCGATTAATATCCAACTTTTGAATAGTAAATGTTCATTATGCAAGCTGTTTGCATATACTATGCAACTTCTATTTGCTAACGATTAAAAGTGCATCTGACTAAGAAAGTGAGCGTCATAGCCCACACCTTTATTAAGACCAATAAATAGAAGTTAATATGACATTAATTTAAAATCTTATACTAGCGGCTAATAAAAAACATTTAATATAGACCGCAACCTATTGTTGATGCCGCCCAACTAAATCGCCCCACAGGTGCGGCTTGTGTTTAAATTCCTGCGTGACAAGGGATACCTTGATCAATTATTATCCGCGTTACTATCCAAAGGGTACATATATCAAATTCTCTGAACGGAAAAAATATAACCGCGACCCTATGCCACTCGTTCTCCAAGGACTCAATTAATACAATGACTAAAGTGAAAACTATCTATACTCAACTCGACAAAATATAACCCCAGTAAATATGTCGTCATATTACATATAGGGAAATTTCAACAATAAATAAATAGATAAATAATAATGCTAATAAACCCATTTATCTGTATCTTGTCGGCCTGTATCAAACCAGGGACTATCATCACCGATGGGTGCCCCCGAGCAGGACACGGATGACGGGACGAATATGACAGAATGTCCTCGGCCCATTTGTCTGGGTCCTGCTTGGGCTGCACCTGTCTATATCCTACCGGCCTGGCCCGCATTTACCCACAGTGCAACCCACATAGGTGTTAATAATGTTGTAATTAAATATGACTATTTAATAAAACATTTCCATTTGTACACTATTGAAACATGTTGGGGAGAGCATTTCAGCTGGGCTAGTAGGGAGCTCCTGGCGAAATACCATCTCGTCCGTGCGCTCTGGCTTTGTTGACATGACCAACCTAACATTACATAAAAAAGAAAGGTGACGGTATTTGTTGTTGTTGTTTTCCCTATTTCAGTGTAGTTGACGTTTTCCCGAATTGTAGTGTATAAATACGCATGGTACCTGTTATATGACAGATATATTAAATGGCTAAGTACGGAAATTCTAAGTTTGCAATGAATGCAAATCGCATCAACGACAAGGACTTCCATAACTAAATCGTAAATTACTCAAACGCAAACATAACAACAACAAAAAAACGGTGGCGGTTTTTCTCTTGTCTTTCGCATGCTCTCTCGTATTTTTCTTATTATTTGTATTATAGTGCATGATATTTGATATATGGGCAACGAGTTTACAGTCTAATTTAGGAAGGAAGCTGTATAACCACTCTGCAAGTTGCTAGATTCTCATTCACTGCTCATATAAATGGTTATTAGTTTGTGTGTAAATTGATTTAACTAATACTGTTGATACTTACCTAACTGACTAACATGTCTTCCACGAGGGACGTTAAACGACGGTGCAGTGTATCGGTGCTCTACACAGGGCACTTAAAAGAACAAGGAACGCCTCTGGAAGCGGGGCGTTTCCTGTATCCCACTCGAACCCCCACTAACACCTCTCTTGGGGCGGAGGGCACAATAAAATCACACTCAATTCAATAAACAGTATGAAAAAAAATTCATAAATAATAATAATTATAATAATGATTATAATAATAGTGGTGATAATGATAATATTAATGGTAATACTGATAATGATGGTGATAATAATAGTGATGTTGATGATGGTAATTAGTATGATGCTGGAGATAATGATGATGGTGAAGATGATACCAATACTTATTATGGTTAAAATAGGACAAAATAAAACACTTATAGATTGATATTCCTAATCATGTATTTATTTTTATAAATAATAATAATAATAATAATAATAATAATAATAATAATAATAATAATAATAATAATAATAATAATAATAACTCTTCGGCGAAACTCTTTGGGGTAAATTTGACCTACTTTGGTTCAAAATTAAAATATTTTCCCCTGAAAGGTCACAAGAGCAGGTCAGCACATAAGGTAGTCGTGAAGACTCAGGGATGAGCTGTAAATAAACTCTGACATTCACACAGATTGCTTTAAAATGTTGTGCAACTGAATTTAGCATTTTGATAAGCACAATTATAGAACGCAATTCAATCTATTGTTCAATTTATGCTTATTTCGACAGCGTAAATCTGTCATCAACACGAAATATTTTATATTTTGTAATGAATACTATTCAATGCATTTTACTGTGACGATGATTTAAAATATTTAAATTAAAGAGACTATATATTGGCGAAAACATGAAATAAATAAAATTACAATTTTGAGATCTCCGTGATTAACAAAATTAAAACAGAAGTACACAAATTAAAATATAATGTTCTTCGTAACATACGACATTTTAAGACCGTACAACTCATGAAAGGAATGATAACATTTATATTTATAACAGTGGGGGGAGTGGTCATTTTCTGAAACGGAAATTTAGGGATCCCTGTCAGTTGTGTTTATATTTTGAGCACTTTTCTTCACACTCGGGGAATAAAACAACGTTTTTCAAGGGTGTCGCAAAAACTGGACGGTGCATAAAGGTTTTTATATGACAAAAATGCGTTGTCTCAGAAGTTTTTTTTTAATAATGACATCTTTAAGTAAACTGGTCTAAAGTTAAAGGTTTTCACACAAATCACAACACAGTGAATAGTCTTCCGAACTGTAATCAAAGTAAACATTCGAGAATGTAGTTGCTTAGTACATTATATACATTATTTTTCAATATTAAATCAATTAAAAAAATATTTTTCGATGGGTCTGCTTATCATATAGCAAGAATAAAGAAGCATGAAGTATGTATTTCGTTTTGCCTGATGGTTATTAAGAATTAATTTACGTTATTTTGTTCTTGTAATAAACACCTGAGGGTTACTATCATATGGGTCGTATTTGGTACAAACAGTTTTTATAGAAGCAAGTTGGATAAACAAGTATCCTACTTATTATTATCATACATTATTAAACACAGTGTAAACATGACATATAAACCACTAAGTAACAGATAATTGTAAATAAAGTTTATGTTAATGCAAAAAGCTTTTGAAGGGCATGTAATACAAAATTAAGGGATGCTTTTTGACGCTGTATGGAGTTTGACATTTTTGTATACTTTTATATTTCATTCATGTAAAAAATAAATACATCAGTTTGTTGTCATAAATGCATACTCATAAACGTATTTTTTATTGCTTCTTATTATCAAATTCATACATGATCGCGCACTTCGCTCAAATTAAATTGTGATGTATACTGGTAGTATTGGAAAACACTTGTCAATTAAGTTTGTATCGCCATGAAAATAAAAAATATCAATTCGTCATATTTCAAGGTAAAAAATTGATCTCCATATTTAGTTGTAAGTTAGACTGTGTAATTTATATTATATACATATATATATATATTATTACAACAAACAGAAATTTAATTAATAGTATACACTCTCGAAAGCTCCTAACGTTACTCTTAGAAAGTATTGTTTAACAACTATCATGAAATGTGTGTTTATAAGTCGAAAAACTAGTATTGTATCTTTTTTTGTTAAAGACATGTAAGCTTTGAGTCTGAATTAGATGTATTGAATGTATCTTGAATTTTGGCAAATTTTGCAACCGTATTACAAAACAAACTAAACGTAGTAACAACATAAACATCTTAAGGGACTTCACACATTTCCCGTTTGTTAAATTCCCCCCCCCCACTGTATACAGCTTTCATAAGAAATCTGTCAAAAGCGCAACTATTTTAAACTATTTGACGATTTCATGCATAGAACAGGCAGCAGTACAGTAGCACTCGACAGCACATCCTGTGTTGTAGAGTATTCCAATGTCAGATAATCTGGACCCGTGAAGAATCTGCTGCGAACAATCTGGTGTGTCTCGTGCATGTATATGCCGTTGAAGAGGCTTTTCCGTCCAGAACGAAGCAGCGTTGGCTTTGAACACCTTTGCCCAGAAGTCTTGAAAACAAACGAACACCTGACCTTCGTGATCTGCTTCGTGGCTTTTAATTGCCTTCTTTTCTGTAATGAGGAATGTTCATTGTTTTTTTCCATCTTTCTTAATGGCTCGGATCTCATAGCACCAGTGTTTATGCGCAGAACCTGGTTTTGGACTTTGTCCAGATTCTGCTGGTGTGACTGGGTAGCCGTCATTTAGGAGTAGGAGCCGTAGACCACGGTGAGGTCTTAGTATGCCTTGATTCTTCGTCATTTTTTTGGCAAGCCGCTGGGTTGAGCTAGCTTCCTCGTGATTATCTTTTCTTCTGGATCATACATCTGCGCACTGTACCTGTCCATGTCATTCTCTTGTCGAAATTGACCTTTCAGTAAGGTTGTTGGTCTTCATTCTGAGGCGGAGTGTTGGCCAAGGTCAGTTGGCTAGACTGAACTTTGGTGGAGAGTGTGAATAAGGTGGCTGAGGATTTCTGTTTGTTTATGGTAACGTACCAGTCGGGAGTCCAAGTTTTGATCTTTTGCAAATAAAAAAATAAAATTATATTTACACCCTACGACACAAGGCCATCTGCATTCTGTATGTGGCCATTCTCGCACATACTACGGTTCGGCACAGCAGCAGATAATATTCGTACTTGGGCTGCTTGTACTCCTTTAGGTAGTACTGGAATAATGTCGTTGATAAAGAGTTTAAACAGGATGGGTGAAAAAAACTCTTCCTTGTGGGACCCCTTGGCGCAACACAATCTTTTGCCCACATACTCCGTCTTCCGACATACGGGCTGTCCGTTTGTGCATGAACGACTGGGCCCACTGGTACATGTCGAAATGAATAGCACTGCGGAGCATCTTTTTACGGTGCCATTCTGTCCGCATATTATTAAAGTTCTTCTATATGTTTATGACGACAGCAAGGGTCACCTTCTGGGCCTGATATGCGTCTTTTATAACATCGGCAAGGTGTGTTGTCTGGTGTTCCAAGTTTTTTTATTTTGTGAAACCGGCTTTCTCTTGCGCTATAATGATCTCTGTCTTCAGTTGTCACTGCATGCGCTCCATGGTCTTTCACATACAGTTTACCAGGCTGATCGGTCGGTAGCTTTGAAGTTTGGACATGTTTTTCGCTTTCTTCAGGATAAACATCATCCTGGCCGCTATACAACACTAAGGTACAAGGCCCTCCATCCAGCTGACTATGATGATGTCCAATAAATTTAGGAACACTGTATTGCAGAGGTGTTGGATCATTTCGTTATAAGGGCCTGGAGAATTGTTTTTCTTCGGTTGTTTGACAGCCTTCTCCATTTCGTGCAGTGTGATTTCTTTTGTCATGGCTTAATCTGCGTTGTTCTCTTTGCCGGCCATGTCTCTTTCTTGTTGTGGGTTTACTTTTCCGCCTTCGTGGAGTTCTTTCTTTTGGCTGACGTTCAGTTTATTTCTGACAAGGTTCATCACTCCTGCCTTCTTCGTTCCTTGACGATCGCTTCTAAACACCAGGTTTCACCTGACCTTGAAGGGCTTCCCCTCTTGCAGGTGTGTTTTCTGTATGCAGCAGATGTTGCTGTTTTGTACAAGCAGACAATTATCTGACTTCTTGTCAAAAGCTGGGTTACATACCAACGCGTAAATAAGATATCTTGCTCTAAAGTTGGTTTATGTTGGTGAATTGTCATTAGCGAAATCAATGACATCAAAGAGAATTGTGCTGATTTGCGGGGATTTTTTATGTTTTTTGGGTCCATCACACCCAAATGAATTAAGAATGTTTTTGACAGTAGTGGTTATTTACTTTTCAGTGTTAGCTATTTTTGCTTATTCAAATACGGTTTACATCGTTCAAAAAACGCAATACTGCATGCCAATAATTTTCTAATCAGCCAATGTAAATAAGAATTTATTTATTTTGGCCTCATGGCGAAAAGTTTGCTTAATATTTCATTTGATATTAATATATATCAACACTTGAGTTACACGCGCACGCCGAAAACGAAACGCCTGCTATCAGCGCACAATGCAAATAAAACAAATGCACCTTGTACTGATTCACATGTCAAATACCTCACCATGGGGGCTAATCAACAAGTACTCTGAAGATTTATATGCAGGTTACCAGAAGGGTTATCAGAGTGTTTGAACTTCAGGATATGACATGTGTATGTACACGCATAGTTCAGTGTGAAATGCGAAATCATTGGCTAACGTTCATCACTCTATATGCGCAAACTATTAATGTTACCATTTTGGCAACAACCATGCTATCTCAAGGGTGCCCTTTAGTTTTAGACATGAAATGAACATTTGTTTGCACAGTATTAAAACGAACACTGGATAATACGACACCTTTAATAGACCAAATTATATTGACTTTCTTATCAATATTACGTAGGCAGTAAATGATGGTATTGCGGCATACGCAGCACAGATTTAAATTGTGAAGGATATCTTTGCCTTGTTTGAGATGAATATTATAACAATGTCCAGATGAAATTGTTTTAATTTTATTACTTCTTGCAGGGGACCTGGTCGTTGAGGGTAAAGATAATTTTCTGCGTGTACAAAGCAGCAACATCTGCTGCATACAGAAAACACACCTGCAAGAGGGGAAGCCTTACAAGATAAGGTGGTACCTGGTGTTTAGAAGCGATCGTCAAGGAAGGAAGAAGGCAGGAGTGGTGAACCAGGTCAGAAAGAAACTGAACGTCTGCCAAAAGAAAGAACTCCGCGAGAAAGGAAGAGTATACCCACGACAAGAAAGAGACATGACCGGCAATGACAACAACGCAGATGAAACCATGACAAAATACATCACACAACAAGATATGGAGAAGGCTATCAAACAAACGAAGAAAACACATTCTCCAGTCCCTGATAACCAAATGCTCCAACACGATATTTTATTTCCCGATTGTTAAGAAAAGTGCTAAAAATATTAATACAACTGACAGGAATCCCCAAATTTCCGTTTCAGAAAATGACCACTCCCCAACTGTTATAAATATAGTTGTACATATTCCTTTCATACGTTGTACGGTCTTGAAATGTCGCATGTAATGAAGAATATAATATTTTAATTTGTGTACTTCTGTTTTCTGTTATAATTTTGTTAATCACGAAAGCCTCAAAATGTTAAATTTGATTTTTTTTTATGTTTTCGCCTATATATTGTTTCTCCAAGTTTAAATCATCGTCAAAGTAAAATGCATTGAATATTCATTACACAATATAAACATTCCGTGTTTATGAGAGGTTCACGCTGTCGAAATAAGTATCAATTGAACACTAGATTGAATTGTGTTCTAGAAGTTTGATTATCAAAATGCGTAATTTAATTGCATAACATTTTAAATCAATGTCATATTTACTTCTATGTATAGGTCTTAAATATAATGTGAGCTTAGAAGCCCACCTTCTTAGTTAGATGCACTATTTAATCGTTATCAAATAGAAGTTGCGTATATATGTAAACAGCTGTCATTATGAACATATACTATTTGAAATATGGATATTAATCGGGTATTATATTGCCTAGTATGTTCAGCAATCGGTAAGTACACTTTTATATATATAAATAATAGTAAGTTGTTATATCCTGGACATATTTAAACTCAAGCGACTATGTTTTCTCTTCCAGAGTTCCAGTGCATTTGTATTCTTTTAATTTGAGTCTTCAGAAATCTATACTCGTAAAATACAATATTTCATACAATATATACAATAAAAAATAATAACACAACATTGCTTTGCTCGTAAAAAAGGTTTAACATATTTGATTTATATTTATCAATGCGCGGCTTTTAAATGACGAAAAACAGTCATTTATAATATATATTAACGTAATTTGCATTACTTTTCAGCATCTGGGATTTTGCAGACAGATGTTTGTATAAATTACAAAATTCTTAACTCAACAATATTGCGAACGGATTACACATTATTACGAGTGGTTACGATACCATTGGACTGGTATAGATATACGGGAACAACATCCGGTGTCATAGCTACAAGTTGTCCAACACAAACGAATGCATGTGGTGCCAAACACCAAGTTTGGATAGAAGGTGTCGATTTTATGTATTTAAGGAGGTTTTATTTTCATTCGACGCTAGTTGGTTTGTCATGATTAGTAAAGGTTTCGTTAATACACTATTGGTGTTAGTATTGGTGTTTCACAAGGATCAAATGGATATTCACAAATTTGGTGTTGATCTTTAACAGATCCGATTTAAGACAATTTTGAATACCTTTCTTTGTTTCGTGGCATAAAACGGAAGTTATTCGCAGTCTTGGACGTTATCCGTACTTATTGAGTAATATTTCGGTTTTATTTTTTACTATTTATTTATTTTGTTGCTTTATGTAAGGCATATTTATTTTCTTATAGTATGTTCTACTGTTTCAGATTTTTTGCCTCCATTTGAAAGTGGTATCAAAGAAATTTCAGCATGCGTACGAATCGACAAAAATGGTGTTGTCAAGTGCTGCGGATTGAGAAATAAAATCGATATTGCCAATTGCAATTGGTTCTTCGTTTACCACTTGACGCCGCTTCCAAGGCCCGATTTCCATTACTGCTTCAGTGAGTTCAATACGTCAATAAGTTATATTTGCCTGTGATTTTATATTTTACTTATTTAATATTATTAATACTAAATAACATTTTGGTATGTAATACAGTACTAAAACCAAGTTTATTCCATGTTGTTTCAGACTCGACCACAACAGATCTATCAACGGTAACAAATAATCCTACGCAACCTCAAACTACAGAAAAACCATCGACAACAAGTTATCCTAACCAACATCAAACTACAGAAAAATCTTCGACAACAAGTCATCCTACGCAACCGCAAACTACAGGAAAACCATCGACAACAAGTTATCCTACGCAACCTCAAACTACAGGAAAACCATCGACAACAAGTCATCCTACGCAACCTCAAACTTCAGGAAAAGCATCGACAACAAGTAATCTCATGCAACCTCAAACAACGGAAAAATCACCGACATCAAGTCATCCTACGCAACCTCAAACTACAGAAAAACCTCCGACAACAAGTAATCCTACTCAACCTCAAACTACAAAAATATCATCGCCAACAAGGCATCCAACGCAACCTCAAACTACAGAAAAACCGTCGACAACAAGTCATCTTACGCAACCTCAAACTACAGAAAAATCATCGACATCAAGTCATCCTACGCAACCTCAAACTACAGAAAAACCACCGACTACAATTCATCCGACGCAACCTCAAATTACAGAAAAACCACCGGCAACAAGTCATCTGACGCAACCTCAAACTACAAGAATGACATCGACAACAAGGCATCCTACGCAACCTCAAACTACAGGAAAACTACCGACAACAAGTCATCCTACGCAACCTCAAACTACAGGAATACCATCGACAACAAGTCATCCTACGCAACCTCAAACTTCAGGAAAAGCATCGACAACAAGTAATCTCATGCAACCTCAAACAACGGAAAAATCACCGACATCAAGTCATCCTACGCAACCTCAAACTACAGAAAAACCTCCGACAACAAGTAATCCTACTCAACCTCAAACTACAAAAATATCATCGCCAACAAGGCATCCTACGCAACCTCAAACTTCAGGAAAAGCATCGACAACAAGTAATCTCATGCAACCTCAAACAACGGAAAAATCACCGACATCAAGTCATCCTACGCAACCTCAAACTACAGAAAAACCTCCGACAACAAGTAATCCTACTCAACCTCAAACTACAAAAATATCATCGCCAACAAGGCATCCTACGCAACCTCAAACTTCAGGAAAAGCATCGACAACAAGTAATCTCATGCAACCTCAAACAACGGAAAAATCACCGACATCAAGTCATCCTACGCAACCTCAAACTACAGAAAAACCTCCGACAACAAGTAATCCTACTCAACCTCAAACTACAAAAATATCATCGCCAACAAGGCATTCAACGCAACCTCAAACTACAGAAAAACCGTCGACAACAAGTCATCTTACACAACCTCAAACTGCAGAAAAATCATCGACATCAAGTCATCCTACGCAACTTCAAACTACAGAAAAACCACCGACTACAATTCATCCGACGCAACCTCAAATTACAGAAAAACCACCGGCAACAAGTCATCTGACGCAACCTCAAACTACAAGAATGCCATCGATAACAAGTCATCCTACGCAACCTCAAGCAACTTTAACTACAGTTTTACCACCGTCAACAAGTCATCCTACGCAACCTCAAGCAACTACAACTATTGAAAAACCATCGACAACAAGTCATCCTATGCAACCTAAGCCAACTAAAACTACAGAAAGTACGCCAACAATTAGTAGTCTTACACAACAGCCAGCAGAATCAACAACTACTTTGCCAAATAATAGAACAAGTGCATGTAAGTTTAATGATATTACTATTTTAGATCCCGACATTCCATATAGGCCAGATAAATACCGATTAGAAAGACATACTGCTTAAAAAGTGACCGATACTTTAAAAAAATATATATATATATTATAGGTTATTACGATACAAAATGGTTATTTAAACTAGTTTACTTAAAGTAAACAAAACCAAAATTACTAAGCTGGACAAAAGTCGTTTGTTGAGGCTATCTTCTCTACCCGGCAAAGGTATTAGTTGTTTTCGGTTGAAACTGACACGGTGCCTATACCACGTGACTTTTAAGATCTATGTTTGGAAAATAAAGCGTGACCCAGATAACATTTTTAAGGATGTCTTTTTGCTCTCACGAATGAGCGGGCCCTACACTTTATCCCATTAAAAATGGTAAAATATTTATAAAGACGCCCTTAAAAATGTTATCTACGTCGCGCTTTATTCTCCCAATACCGATTTAAAAAAGTCACGTGGTATAGGCACCGTGTGCATGCGTAATTGGTATTCGGAGATCCTTAAACCGTTAATTCGAACTATCCGCTATTTCCAACTTTTTTTCTGGTCCCGATTTGTTCCTACATGTTTACGCTATTGCGCATTGCGAATTGTTTATCCGTAAAATACTCAGACATGTATCACGTTTTGCAAATAATGTATACTTAATTAATTTTAAAATGTTTAAATACAAAGCAAGTGTCAGTTCACAGTGTTTTTCATCAATATATATATATATATTTATAATGATCAGTATCCTATGTTGGCAGTGTTGTTATTTTTGTCGTTAATAACACATAATCTCTCAACGGAAATGCTTAATAAATCTTGGGAACGAGATGTAAAGAATATAAGGTTAGTTTCTTTTTGTACTTGATTTTTTTTCCGACGAGTTGAAGAAAAGTTAACACGGCGAGGCGTGCCACTAGCCTGATATTCTGTTAATCGTACACCATTTTGTTAACTATATATTTGTTTGTGGGTACAATCAAAATAGTGGTATTTTTTAAAACAAAAGCCATAACAGATTAAATTAACTTTATCTAACCTTTCGTAGATCTAGTAATTTTAAAATTGTGTGTGATATTTCCCATAAAAAAGCGTCTACTGTCTCTTGATCTTCTTACCAAAGTTTTTGTGTGTATTAAAATCACCATGATTATTTTCGTCAAGTTTGGTTTGCTTCAACGATGAGTTTAAAATCTGCACACGACATAAAAAACACATGGGTTGATCGCTATCATTCTTTGCCAGTTTAGAACAGTTTGAGTAAGCAGGCAATTCTTTGTGGATATTCATGCTTTGATCAACTATCAATGGAACGACTTATTCATGAAAGAACTTGCCCTTCAAATTATACGTCAACTCCCTTCGAAAATTACAAAGAACCATTCGCTGACACTGTTCTCAATCCGTCCATTGTTTAACAAAACACTTAATTTAAAACATCACCTTATCGGAATAAAATACACATTTTAAAGAAATTTAAAAAGCATTCTCCCCGATTTCATTCAAACTATATATTTCAACACCGTTATATACATTTTATAATTTTTATCATAATAATCCATACTAAACACACAAATACATTATTATTAAATGCGACTGCGTTTCCGAATGCCCAGGCACTCGCGTCATTGAATTAAATGATGTAGTCAAGTGATTACGTCAGCAGGCAAGCGCGCGCAGTTTGGCGATTTGTTTTGCATTTTTTTTAATAGAAACGCCGTTTTGGATTGATAATTTACGGTATAATTCTTATAAGGTATATTGATTTGAAATGTAAACATTCCATTATATCCATATGTTAATTTAAGAACACATGAATGTGGATTTAAATCGTCTTCAAGTCTTAGCTGCATTTGACTTTTAACAGGAAATCAAATGCCAACCAAGTAGTTCGTTATGTACATGCTTGTAAGCAGGATAAAGGCTAGTAGGCATAAAAAGCATAAGTTTATCCGACACCCAGAGTTTTTTTTGTCTTTAAAATCATTCAGTTCTAGGTAAAACTAACTCTTTGGAAAGAGTTAGGAAGTCGTGGTACCGAATAGCTAACTTGTTGTAACGACAAAGCTAACTTGCTCTGGGAACGACTAAATAAGTAAAACGCGGTAACGACATACCTAACTCGTGAATACGAGTAAACGACATAAATACAAACATATAAATCTCATGTATGTGTCTATTTCATATGCTTATTACTTATGGGTGTAAAGCTACATTGGATTACTTTTATGCAACATATCTTTCTTATTCAGCCGGGCCAACAGAAAGCAACGAGCAATCAGCAGACCCGCCGCAATTGTTGATAGGCATCGTCACTGGCAGTGTTGGATGTGTACTGGTCATCATAGCGGTTATTGCAGCTGTAGTTTATATTAAAAGGTAATAACTGGAATCAATATGCTGACTTGTGGTGTCGTTAAAAAGCATCAAGTTATTAAAATTACATTTGTAAGTTAAGTTAATGAAAGGAACCAACTGTGCATTAATTGCAATTCGTAACGCATCTTTTGTTTTCTTTTCAGATATCGAGGTGATCGAAATGTTACATATCGTGCTAATACAGCCGTTGATACAGCCGTCGATACAGCCGTTGATACAGCCGTTGATCATCAGACGTCAGATCCGTGGATAGAAAATATGAGGTTCAAAATACCACGTCCTAAAATAATAAAGAATCCAATCGAACTTGAACATTCGGCTACCACTTATTGGTAAGCATTAAATAGTACGTATCGTATATGATAGGTAAAACTGTTACTTAGTTTTTAAATTGATATAATATACATACGTCTGTTTCTTATGACAATATGTTTAGTTTTTATTATGGCGAATACATTTGCACACTCCTTGTTTCCATGACTGTATTTAACACCTTTTTTTTGAAAATAATAATTGACATTTATAAAGCAATAAGGATGATTGAATCATATGCAGCTTAATTAACGCACGTTCCACAAGTTAGGTCCTTCCAAGTAAGAAACAAGTTAATAGGAAGAGACAATCGCTAATCATATACATGCGAGTGTTAAATCATATACAGCTATACCGACTATTTTCGTTATATGGTTAAATTGAGATCATGTAGCCGATTTTGTTTTCTTATTTGTGAAATCATTGAACCTTACCTGTACAACATTAACTCTGGTTTTTATATACAGAAAATTATAATATTTTGATTTTACTTTTATTTCCTTATGTCACGGCTCTTTTAGGCAAGTCACATGCTGTAATTAAATCACATTAAACGTATATGTATATTGCAATTCTTGTGGGCTAAACGTTACCTTGCAAAAACGAAAACAATGGTATTTCGAAAACTGGCAGGATTTTAAGAAAACGAATAAAAAAGAACACAATGGTAATACTGTTGAAGTGGTTTATAACGTTTACGATATAGGCACAGTTTTGAACTATACTGGACGTTTATTAAAACAGAAATCTTCGTTTGGAAAAGCTCCGAGGACAATGTATACATTGGTTTGCAAATGCAATGAATTTGACATGAAACCAAACATATTATGTTTGACTTTAGTGGGTTAAATATTAATTATGTTTCAGAAGTTTGTGTTTTCACAAAGTCAGGTGATATTGAACGCATACATTCAAAACTTTGCAAAAGATTGCCACATATTAAAATACATACATGTAATGATGCTATTTATGGAGAATTATGGAGAAACTCTTTTAGGTAAACACGTTTGTTAACATTCTAAAATATTGAAATTAATTTGTTTATAAACAAGCTATAAATGATTGTTATAAAAATTATATAAATTGGGATGCCGAGAAATTTTTAGATAATTATCGATTTAGTATTGTGTTTGAAAATCCAAATATTGTGGAAGAAAATTGTTATATTAGTGAGTTCAATTCATTCAATTAAAATAAAACAGTCGAACGCCTTTGAGAGATCCATCAAAATAGCTGCAACGTTATGGTTTTTATCAAGAGATGCTTTTAAATCTTCAATGATTTTTAACAAAGTTGAATTGAATCCATATCCCGGTCTAAAAGCACTTAAAAGAGGATTAAAAATGTTATTAAAATGATTCATTAGTTGAGTGAATATGGCTCTCTAAAAGACTTTGGACATTACAGGTAAAAGGCTAACAGGTCTGTAGTTGGCTTTATCTAAGGTGCTATTTATTTTTTTTAATTGGAGCTACTTGTGCTATAAATCGTCTAGAAGTGTGTTCATTTGTGTTTCATGCAAAAACTCATCACTTATATTTTCCAGCAATGTGGCATCAGGGTTGACCACCATAACACCAATTTCAGACGCAGTTCGAGGAGACATTGGTTTCAGGTTCATTGCCGAAGCTGGAGACAACTATGGGTCGAAATACGGTGTGTTTATAGCGGACAAAACGGCTGGGGAGACCGAACAGTTTTGCAACAGCGGTGTTGACACTGGACCAACTATGGACGGCGTAATGGCTCCGTCCATGAATACGGCCGTTACGTGTGTGTGTACATAGACTCGAGTTTTATGCTACGTATATTTCGATATAATAACAGTGTGTGAACTACTGTACTTAATTGTACAGATGGTCTTAAACTATTAAACAGAACTCATTTTATTATTTAGTTGTTCTTTAAATTGTTCCTTATATTAGCCAGCCAGCAAATGTCGACCAATTCTTATTACAATTTGAAGATGCATTATGTGGTGATTTATACTAAAAGCTGTTTTGAAAGATCTATGCAAACTATATTTTGAGTTGAATTGGTGCAAATAAATAAATCTACTTTAATTAAACAACATGCGTTTTTCTAGATTGAACTGTATAAATAAAGTTGGATAACATGTCAGGAATGTTAAAGGAATTCGCTCTTAATGTTACCTGTAGCCACTGTGTAAACGGCCTATTTTGAATCCACCGAAGAACGTTTGGTTAACCCCAAGGCGCGGTTATCAATTTTGGAGAGCAACTGATAAAGACAACCACACATGATGACGTTTTTCATAAACTTGTTTTGTAAATTTAAATTGACCTCCTAAAGTTAAAGTGAACTCCCAAAGTCTGGATATCTTCATCTAAATTGACAGAACTTGAGAAATCTGTAGATACTAGTACGTTTGTGTAACATAAGATGATTCAATTTCTAATCTTTGAGATGAAACTCTTAATCTACAAAGATCAAATCTAAACTTATTTATACTAACATTTTTTTAAGTAAGGTTGCAATTCAAATTTACAAAACTGACTGTAATTTATTTCTCTTGAAAAATAATTAAGTTCATGTATCCAATGTATGATAAATGTATCATTTAATCTAGACTTTAACAAGGATACAAAACACTGCTCATCACCTACACCTTGGTTTAGCCATGCATAATGAACGCCTTAGTACTGCAACAGATTACAAACATATTTTTCCCAATAATATGTATTTGGTTTATTAATTAAATCCTCACACATGTGGCTATAAATGCACCTGACATACTTGTGATCTTCTAACCGAATAAATTTCAGCCAATACCGTATTACATGAATGGCTCTTTTAGTCATCAAAGATGTTCTTCCAAGTTCCCCATATACACAATTATTCGGTGTTTGAATTTTCACACCTAGCAGCTTTTTGCAAACATATAAGTGGACTCTTTCAATGGCCATTGACTCAGTTAAGCCGCATATTTCAGACCAATAATTTAAAATTGGTAAAACAAGCTGATCAAACAACTCTAATTTGGTATGTATTGAGATATATATATTGACAATAATATTAACTTAGTTTCTGTGCATATTTTCGATATAACGATTAGGTCATTATTTTTATTCAATTGCTTTCTGTCCATAATATGAAGTGCATTACAAAACAATCCTCTTAAAGGATCACTCGGTGAAGCCATTTCGCATGACCTTGGATATGGTAAGAAGTATCAAAAATAATCAAAGATCCTCGCCCACATGTTTGTGAGTTTGTAATTGCTTATTGTGTATATGGATTGAGAACAAACTTAGTGATAATCATATACAATATGTGTGACTCTCTATATATCTGCATGTTTTTTTTTAAGATTCTCCATTCAAATCTGTTGAATAACATGCACCGTATTGCGGACATACTCGACGAAATCCCGGTTTTATAGTACGCCTCCTCACAAGTGTAGAGTAAACACACGATAAGACAATTTGACATGCGCCCATGACGCAAGCGACCTCCATGGCAGGTCAATATTTGCATACGATCTTTATCTGAAAACCAAACCAAACTATTGCACAAACTGAGTAATCAGACGTTTGCACTTTTCTGATAATGTTTTTGGAAAATCTATTTTAGTTCTTCCAAGTATTTGTAAGGCTTTCTTCGTGCCTAAATTTGTTCAGCTCAAATTATTTTTTTGTATACGATATCTGTCTGAACTACTAACCAAACTATTGGACAAGCCCTTGAATGACATGTTCAATTAAAACAAATTGCAGACACGTTGTCTGACAACGCAGATATGTAATACTGGTTAATCAGACATTTGCACTATTCTGATGTTTTTGGAAAGTCTATTTTAGTTCTTCCTATTAGTAGCAGAGCCTATTTCATGCATAACTTTCCGATCAATTTAAAGAGATTATATTCGAATTCGTTTTCATCATCATCATCATCATCATCATCATCATCATCATCATCATCATCATCATCATCACCATCATCACCATCATCACCATCATCACCATCATCATCATCATCACCATCATCATCATCATCATCATCATCATCATCATCATAATCGTCATCATCATCATCATAATCATCTTCATCATCATCATCATTATACAATGTAATCATAATCATTCTCATAAATCTTAATTTGTTCCGTCAACTCAACCCAAATCAATTTATTGAACCTAATAAACGAAGATGAATGGGCAAATATATTTGTTTTTAACAGTGATTTCATTTTACCCGACGATTTGATTAATACTACCACGCTCAAAAGCTCGTGTGATACGGCATAACAAAGGCCTCTTGACTGAGACTACTTTTGAAATACTTGACTCGCTAGTATCATACCATTAATACACACGAATTCCCTGTTCTCGTCTGCTAATTATTATAAAATGGCAATTAAATCGAATTGTTGTTTATTATCGCGTGTTTATGATTAATTGTGAACTGATTGTGATGCCCGACATGCAGTTCAATCTGTCTGAACGCTTGATGCTGCGAATTAATCATTCCAAGACGATGACCACAACTTTTTATGATAATTGTCAAAAAACAGTTACGTGCCTTCTTGTTTTATTTATTATCTATAATAGTAAGTCCGAAAATATATGAGTCACGAAAAATAATTATTTCGGCTAAAAACGGGGGTATCCAAAAATGTACAGTGTCAGCAAACTTCAGAGAATTTAAGTACTAAAAACAGTGTGTCAACTTGAAAGTACGTCACAGCGTTTCACTCCGTGAGTCCAATGGAAAACAAGTCATCGGGTCTCCCTCCGTGTGTGTACTGCAAAGATCGTGATCATGTGACCACTCGAAAGTAAGTCAGTGCATGTCCTTCTCTTAGTCCTTCAGTGTTCGACTTTTGAAGTAAGGCGTATTACTAACATGCTCATTTTTAATTCTAGTATAAAAGCCTTCATGTACCCAAGTGCCCACACAATTATTTTAATAATATCCAATTAAAATCAGTAGTTTCTTTCTTTTCAATAAATGGATTCATATAAGTATGTATACAATAACTGAATACGACATGACTTTGTAAAATGCAAACGTAATTGATGAAATATAATTGTATTTGTTTTTCTCTTTAACGGGCTTTCTTCTATGTCAGCAGGTTGATATCATACATTTCAAACACGATTGTTGTGTGTAGCTACATGCAACGCTGATTCACTTCATGCATCAACGGAAATTGTATTCAGATAATTATCATTAATATGTTATACCAATATTGGTGTTGTTTTTTTACTGAAAGTTTTTCACTTTTGGTGTGGTCTTGTAATGTGGGGGGGAGCCGGACTACCTCTAGGAAACCTAACTTGTCAGGTATGGTGACCACCAATCAAACCCACATGCTTCCGGGAACTCAAGTTTTCAAGATTGGTCCGCACAAAACAAAATCGATACATATAACATCAACATAACCTTCATTTGAAGCTATTGGTGTAATAGGGTAATTAGTTTTGGATATAATTTCTTCAATCAACTTACAAATTAACGACTCATTCAGCAAACAAATGACTCTTAAATATTAACCTGGGTGTCCCATAAAACAGTTTAGGAAAGCTACAGCAATATCATTAGATTTGACAATCTACTGTCACTCTGTTATCGAAGGTTCTGCCCATTTCGTTATCCCGTTATTCAAGTGCAATCTACATTATTAAAAAAAACGCAATCTCACCGGTTTCAGACATTACAAACATATTCATTAAAATTGTATTAGTATTTTCAATCTAAAACAAACAAGTACACATTGTAATCGGATTGCGTTTTAAAATGACAAGACACTTGCGTTATTGAAATGAATTATGTAAATAAGTGATTCCGTAATCAGGCATGCTGGTGAAGTTTGGCGATTTGTTTTTCATTCACTATACTGGTAATAGGAACGATGTATTGGCATGATATAATATGATTGCGATTTTTCTTGTACCGTTCATTGATATTTAATTTGTATAGTAGATGCAAATATTCACATTTAAAGATAAAACGATTATTTAACTACTTCCAATAAAGACTATAAAAAAGTTGCACCAGAATATACTCGAAAAAGGTAGTGCGTCAAAGAGTGTCATATAAACCTTGCTTATCATTTGAAGCTTAAAGTTTACATGACACCCAGAATTTTCTTTACAAAAAATCATTTTGTGGTAAGATAAACAGAAAACAATGTCGTTGAACACTTTAAAAACGTTAGTTGACACATAAGCCAGACGTCTATAATCCTGGCGTCCATTATACGGCTAGGCCGATTATAGGCGTCAGGTGCAAAGAAATAAATCAATTTAAACAAAACACGGTAAGTTTTTCTTAATTTTACTGTATTAGCATAGTGTGATGACATGTCCTTAAAGGCAAGTATAAGATAAGAATATTGTGGCATTTTTATGCATGAAAAACAAATTACAAAGTCGGATTTAACATGTATTTTCTAATGACGATGAATCATACAAAGCGGCGGATGCGTTCAGAGCTAGGATTTAAAGAGCTGCGAGAGATGATTCAGCCATGAACTCAGACACATTGTATTATCATGAAGAAAATTCAGAATATTAATTTCAACACTTTTAGACAAAAAGATAGACAGTGGCAGCTGCTTCAGTTGTTTTATGAAATTATTAACTAGGATTCATCTCATGTCATATCATAAAATAATAACAAGTTGAATAATAAAGCAATACATATATACAACTATAAATAATAAATAATAAACGTATACAAAATTAAAATATTAAATTGAGAAATTCACGAGGGCTAAGCGGAATGTCTTTTACAACCCAATTTACTAATTGAATATTTACAGACAGTATGTACAACAATAGTTCAAAATAAAAATATGACGTTTTTATCACAGTTAGCGCTTAATGAGTATTGACACACACATTCATTAATATTGGTGTTATCTTAAAGTTCCCACTGCCCTCGTTAATATGCAATATATGCATGCACAACAAGAAATCAATAAACGCTTTGGCAATTTGTGAACTGTCCTAATTCGAATTTGTAGAGCTAACACGTGATGTTTAACAAAAGAAAAACATGTATAATTTGCATTTTATATGTAATACTAGCCAAAATAGGGCATTAAATGTACAATTATGATAAGAAATATGATAAGAAGTTTTTAACTTAGATTATAAAATGCATAACAATGTTATAAAATATATGCATTTGTCGAAGTCGTCATTCTATAATGTCATAATGACAAAGTGTAATAAATATATAAATATATGCCTGACAGCAACGATAAAACAGCAACAATTGAAGCTCATAAATTATGTGAACATGTGTGTAATAATGTAAACAGAATGATTGAAGGAATTTTACACACTAGTAGTCTTACTTTTGTTTGATGCCATGGTTTACGGGTAAACGTGTACATTAACCCATTTATGCCGAGTGGACTCTCCCATCCTTCTAAATTGGATCAATTTATTTCCAAAATTAGGGATGTCTAGTATATTTATTTCTATATTAAAAACATTTCTTACAGAAATTCCTTAAAGTAAACAGCGTAGACCCAGATGAGACGCCGCATTATGCAGCGTCTCATCTGGGTCTACGCTGTTTGCCTAGGCCTTTTTTGTAGACGCGATGCATAAATGGGTTAAACCAAGGCTATAACGCATCAAATGGAAAATACCATAAAAAAAACACTATGTGCTTTTCCTATTGTCTCTACAAATACGATATTTTTCGCACATTTTTCCGGCTACAGACACATTCTGATTGACAATCTCCTTGCAGAGTTTTTATCGCCTTTTTGTTTGATGAGCTTAATTAACGTTGATAGTTAAATTTAACCTACGAGGGATGAATTTGTGGGATTTCTATGTATAAAAACATTGCCCGGATAACCTTTACATTTAGGAAACAAATAACATAAAGTTCACAAAATAAGAACACCTACTACACTCTGCATCGACGTAGGTTGTTCACTAAGTCTTAATATGACTTCTGTGGTGTTCGTGTCTATAGGACGACGCGGGGCAACAATATAACGACGTCCTACGAGTTAAGGACGTTTACGGAATATTATTTAACAGGTCAGTAGGTTTATGAACTATTTTTGTTTACTTTAAAACGACGCGCGATTGTCAGCGACTTCGTAGAAAAACACAAGACTCAGAATTTTATTTTGTAGAAGTATATTATACCTTTCTGAACTGCAGTTAGATAGGGGCTTACTTTTAATTATCCGAACATGTGTTATGAACACATGCACGTATCACGTAAATCATTTAGATATTCTTGTCAATTAAGTAAATACAACAATCTCGTTTTGTCCGTTTGCTGCGCTATTATTTGTTGTCAGTGGGTCCCAATTGTATATGATTATTTATAGTTGTTTGGTTCGTTGTATTTATTCTTCTGTTACATAATGAACGTTTTTTGTCTTTTAGAAGACATAAACAAAATATTATAAAAATAGTGAATAAAACCCCACCGATGGCAAAACAAAGAATGCAGGTCAGAGCGCACCAGCCATCCTCTGAAATATATGAAATGTGAACATCGTTTGACATTGGCTACACAATATATAAAACATATCTAACATCGACATAACTACCATTATATAAACAGAAATCAGACGAATTAAACTTACAAAGAAATTCATATTTGAATGAGTTTTAACAATGTAATTGGAAGACACAGACAAGTACGCATATTTCTATTTATTAATGTGATTGAAACAATACCATTCTGAACTAAAATGATTTCGTCCGTGTAACCATGCATTGCATTATATATTTAAATGGACCTTTTACCAGAATTTGGCGATTTTTCATTGATTTTCGCAGATTCCATTAACAAAGAGAAAAGTGACCAAATCGAACAGCAAACGCGAACCTTTTGTGACACTTCGTTAAACATTGTGAAGGAAATTATCTGGCCATTCTACTATTTCAATAAGTATTTTGTATTTCTGTGAGATTAATGCTTAATTATACGTGTGTATTTTGTGGTGATTTCTGGGCTAAAAGTAAGAGTAAAGCACGAGAACAAACCACACATTCGTCCTACGTTTTCCTTGCGGTGTTGCGACATGCCTTAATCCAGTATAAACCAATTCTTTGCCTTAACGTGTCAAGGCAGATAACCCAATATTATTTATTGAATTGTCATGAAAGGTACAGGTTATTTGACACTAGCCTCAAATAAAATCAAAGTACTGAAAGTAGTGGTGGGGCGATTTTGCTCAAATTTTGTGGTCTTAAAAACACTATACACCGTGATGCCAACCAATCACCTTTGTTGAATAAAACAGTTTGAATTGAGGAAGGGTGACAGGCTGTCAACATAATATATGATTTAGCTATTGGGGTTAACAGTAAATGCTGCTTTTTAAAACAAGTTATTGTCGTACGTGCCAATTTATAACTGCGAAACGTTGACAGAACAGATTGTCCATAAAAGAAATCCCTTTAATTCTCATGAAAATGAAAACAATGAAGTTTAAATTCCAATAAAATCAGGCAATACCAATATTGTTTGGACAACCCCTGAAATGCAAATACTAACTTAGACAACAGATGAAGTCTATAAAGCATTTTTATAGTTTGGTTCTTTCAAACTAACATATGAAACACTGCGATTGTACATATAATTTGATGCGTGTAATGATATCTGCTTGGAAGATCAAGCCGGCATAAAAATAGTTAAAAATACACAGGCCAGTATGAGATATTAAGCTATCAACCATGTCCATCTCTGATGTTCAAAAAATGTCCTTTAAAACAGAATTTCAGTTAGTCACAGCTAGATAGTTCACTGTAATATACAGAGGTTTTCCTGGCCACTTTGGGAAAAGGAGTCTGGTCAAATAGGGATTTTTTTATCAACAAAGTGGACCGACAAAGTGGACCGAATTGGGATTTGTTATCAACAAATATTGGCACATCAAACCTTTATTTTGAATAAACAGCATTTGTTTTAACTTGAATTAACAGTCTGTTTACACAGAAGCATTATAATGTTTAACACATTATTTGTTTATTATAATTAATGAAAATAGCTATAAACTCGCCTGTTTATTTATCCATTTGCGTTAAAATACTGCATTACAGTTTAATATCTAAGTTAAGTTTTGCAAAATGATCACAATATTTTATCTTAGTAAATTTGAATGGCATAAAACAATGTGAAGTCCACATCGCTTATCCAAATGTAACTACATGCATGGCGTATAATTAGCTGCTGTGAAAGTGACAACCACAACATGTATTTCGTGTGTAAGGAAAAAGTTCAAAACTGGCATAAAAAGCATGGGCTAATTGTCATATAAAAACTTTGTAGCCCAGAGAACATTGAGATATTTAAGTTGACAAAAAATGTAGCGCGTGGTAATTAAATTGTGTCGCCCATATCGCGAACGCAGTTGATTTCTTAAAACGAAAGAACATAAATGCGCTGATTCGGTTAAGTGTACATAGTTCAGTATTTAACCGATATTTCGTCGCTGTATACATGTACACCTTCCATGAGGACTGCGTGTAACTTGGGTGCTAATGCCAAAGTGAAAAGACGTTGCCATGGATGGAACGCGCGCTGTTAGCTGTTTGTGCGCATTGATACTAATACCATGCGATAGGAGCTATTTTGTTTGCGAATGCAGAATCTGGATGCAAAGTGGTTAATTGCAGTAACGGACTTTATTCTTCGGTAAACGTATATTATTTAACCTATGGGGCGAATTGCAAAAGGCAATCGCCCCAAAAACTAACGGTAGGTAACAATAATTTTCTCCTGGTAATGTTTCTGCATTTTGATTTTTGGTGTATACAGTAAAACCCTTGGTTACTAGAACCAGTCGAAAAGACCGAGTAGTTAACATGTTAGCCTTTTTATACATATATTCCCGGGTTTTACCCCCGATGAAATACTTGTTTTCGTTTCTTCTTTTTTTACAATATCTTTTTCCTGCAATTATACTTGAATTACATCATTGAAATACCGCAATATGTAGAGTGAAAGCATTTAATGACGTACGGTACCCCAAAGCAAATGAATCGAAAAATGTGAAGTCCTGTAAAAACATCGGATGAACTATGAATACGTTACAACGCAACACGGATTTTTTAATGACATTTTAAAAGCTACGCCGCGACAAACCCGAGCCCAAGTAATTTTGGAATGAACACACGCATGTGTCACTAGAAAAGTCATGGAGGCCATTTAAATCTGGTGTGTCATAAAAAAAAGAAAATAACATCAATATCCTTTGGCAGAGTTATAACTTTGCCTTTATGTTTTGGAAGGTCTACCAATAACCTAAATGTGTATAACGAATAAAAAACAGTAACGGTTTAACTCGAAGAAAGTAGGTAAATTATTTAATTGCAAGCGGTATAAAAACGAGTAATTTATGTATTTGTTTAAAAGAAATATCGAATAACAAAATCCTGTGCGTATTTTTATTTACGGGACGTCATTTTATGTTGACGACGTTAATTTACCAAATTGGCTTCATGCATGTAATAAATAAATAATATATAAACGACTAGACGTTGTCGTGTTCATTTATAGACGGACAATTAAACGGATGTTTATTTGAGTATACAAAATCAGAGATAAAAATGTACAATATTTTATACGATATAATATCGTTTAATAAAATATATCATTATAATAGTATAAAGATGGCTATTCGGGTTATAAACCCTAGTATTTATGAATTAACGTACGATTGGCTTTGAATATGCTGTTAACGTGCCCCCTTTTCCAACTTAACATTTTGAATTCTTAAACCTCTCTGAGCTCCTTAACACAATTCTACATACCAATGTTCGTGGCCATGATCGTGTGAACAGCTACTGTTGATGTCACTGGAAGGTGTGCATATGAATATAGATGAATGGTGATATTTAGTAACATAGATATTGCAAATCAAGTTTTCAAAATTGATGTTGTTTTTTTCTGACAGGAAATCATGGTTTCAGTGAGTTATAGCTGCTTTGCAACTTTTCTGAGACAATATTTGCGTTTAAATGTGTTTCATGTGTACGAAGATATCCAACCAAACGACCAATCTCATCGCCAATAACCTATACCTTAATTAAATTATATATTTAAGTAAACTATAAGGATATTGTTATTTATATTAATACTCAAATAGTCATATGAAGACGAATGCCGTTTATGGAAAATCAAATTACGTTTAGGCTAAACGCAGATTCCCAATGGTGTATATATGCAATTACCATATGGTGTTTTAATTTGTAATCTGAAAAGATTATCCCCTTAAAAATTTCGGTTTTAAAAAACTATAAATTGGCAAACGTATTTTATTGCTGTAAGATATGTTTACATTATTTACAATACTCTAACGCCATTTGAGTTTGGTACATAATCGTCTTAAAATTTTTATTTTTAAATAGCAATGGGATACGAACCAAGACAAGGTATCAATGTCTTTATGCTTGATCATGTTTACAGCAACAGTTGATATCAGTTTGGTTGAAATGAATGCAAAACGTGTATACGGTCAATGATTTTTGATGAAATGTGTTGCTTGTGTTCACGAATCTTTTGTCACTAAACGAATATTTGCAATAGCGAATTTGAGATTGGTGTTTAATGGTTTTGATTTTTTTATTTTAAAATTACCATCGGTTACGAAACGAAACCACGTACCAACGTCCTTATGCGTGGTTATTCTTTCGGCCACAGTTGATGTAATTTTTGTTGAAATTACTGCAAAGCGTGAATACTGTTTATAATTTTTTTGTATGTGTTTTTATGTTTCGAATATGTTGTCAAGTCACTAAACAAATATTAACAATAGCGAATAAGAGAATGGCGCATAATGGTATGGAAATTTGATTTTTAAAATTACCATCAGTAACGACACGAAACCACGTACCAACGTTCTTATGCGTGGTTATGCTTACGGCCACAGTCATTTTGGTTGAAATTACTGCAAAGCGTGAAAACTGTTTTCATGTGTTGTTTGTGTTACGAATTTGTTGTCAAGTCACTAAAATATGTGAGTATCACATGTGCGCAAGGAGCAATAATATAAATAATAAATGCATGTATGTGCATTATACCTGTTGTAGTTTCCTCTACAGTACATCCTTCTCCTGTGCCAAACATCCTCAGATCCCAATCTTCTAGCTTTCCTGAATCTATGTGATGACAATCGCACAATAACAAGCAGAATCACTTTTTTCGTATGTTTCAGGTTAGATAAACATGTATTTAAATTGTTTTATGTAGTACAAAACACTAATAAGATATAAACATTTGCATCGTGCATTTATTGATTTTAGATTTTGTTATGAAATAATCTTTGTTATTTGTCTGCTTTCTACATACCACTTTCATCTCGTTATTTGAAAGTATAAAAAAAAATCATAGATACACATTTTAAATTCTGCAGCACTTGTTTTATCTGTGATGCATTACGTCCACCACCTTTGTGAAATAAATAAATCTGTGTTGTTCGATGTGTTAAATATAATGCATACCCGTACCTGCAACCGAGAAAGTAAGGGTCCACGTTCCAAGCGGGTCTTCCCCCCAATGGTGAACAGATTTATACACCCACTCTTGCTGCGAATTCTTTTCGGTATCCAGCGAACGCCATTTCAGAAGCGTGCTTATTGTGCCCATTGGTGACGTTAGCTTTAGCTCAACCGAGCCCCGATTTGAATAGGAAAAATTTACACGTGCTTGGACGTGCTCCAAACGGTTCACGCAGTTGGCTGTCGCATTGCAGCCATCGGTTGTAATAGAGCTCTGGAATACTTTGGATGACGATGTCGAATCAACTCCTCTTTAAGCATGAAACACAATTTGTACAAACAAACAACCCTTTGAACAAGACAGAAATCAAGACAATTCATGTTATATATTTAATGCACTGAAATAACCTACTGGTTCACGACTTGGGTCGGCGTCTTGCATAGATTTTGCTTTCCCAGAGATTTCCATGATTTTCCTTCTTTTATTAGTGCAGCAATGTCCAATAAACCGTAACCGTACCAGTGACTCACTTAAAAGAGATAATACAAACATAAAAAATAGTTACTGTTATGCAATTTGCGTGACAGACAGTTAGTATACCATAACGTAACATTAAACAAAAATATCGACCCAAATATCAAAGAAGCCGCAACTCTTGTTTAAGACATACCGTTGCGGCCTACTCCATTTAACCTCGCCTCAGAGTATTTTAATGAGTCCAATCTTGATGTCCTTATTATTAATTCTTGTACGTCTCGCCATGATAAATTACCGCTGAAACCATAAACATATTAGAACAAACATGGTGCAACGCAAGATCATAAACATAGTATACGACTTAAATGGCACAGCAAAGCTACACTACAAATAACTTATAATGATAAATAAATATCGGCATCAGCATTTAATTACGTTTTCAAAACAACTTATTTATTCCTACAAAATAAGACGACCAGCAGGTCGAAATGCATCATATGTTGATATTGACCTCATATTTACTAACAAATACATACATTAGTATTAGTAAAGTAACTGGGTTCTTGAAAGTGAATATATATGCTTTGTTAGTTTATACCGTATAAATCATCATCTAAAACATAACAATATTAATTAAGTGTGAAAGTACTGCTGTTTCAAACTCACTTTGCTTGGAGAAGCAGTGCCAATGTTCCGGCAGCTAAAGAAGCAGCAGCCGACGTGCCCGTGAAGTCATCCATGCAACCGTCGCCAACGGAAGTTGTAATCTATAACAAAACAAAAGAAGATTTATGTCATCCAATATTAAAGTTAGAAATTACTAGTGTAAAGCGTTAAGTCGACCTGCATACCCTATAATTTGTGCGATGTTAGAAGAAACAAACAACACGTTTGACCTTACGAGGTAATAATTTCAACAGGCAAATAGTCCAGTATGGCTAAAAGGTTTGGTGACGAGTTCAATCTTCCGTTGTATTAATTTTTTTCAGCTAGTCTGAAGGTTTGAATACTACAAATATGCACGAACAGTTGAGACACTAAATGGCATAGTTCAAAGTGTATAGAACATTTCCCAGTAACCCTATTTCTGTGAAGCACTTACGATCGGTACGATTACATGAGTGGTGCGCATTCTCAGAAAAAATGCATTCTGTATTACATGAATCTTGCACTTGTAGTATTCTTAAATGAACAATTCCAAATACAATCTTACTACTTAAATACGGTATTTTAATATGTATAATCCTGGATATGTGGCTGGCAAACTACACAGGTCAGGGAGTTACCATTGGCATTGTGGACGATGGAGTGAAATACACACATACGGAACTCACAAGCAAACACGTGCGTGTTATTTCATCACGTGTGCTTTAAATTATATTCACTGCATAAAGTGTTTATATATATATATTTATATAAAGGAGTAACGTAATTCAAACGAATACTTATTCTTACTATATTGTCCGAAAGACCTCCCTTCCCAGTAAAGGCACTGGCTAGTGCGGCGGAACACGACTCGGCATATCCAGGCGACTCATGATCTCTAGCGACACCAAATATGCCAATAGTGTAGATACTGTTCACATAACCGTCTGTGTTGCAGTCGTCACCCGATCCTCCATTTCCGGCCGGGAACACGTATATAGCGCCTTTGCCGCCACGTAGCTTAATAATAGGTAAATGTGCTTCTCTCGGTGAGGATAATGTGAAACCGAGGAATTACATGTGCACAACTACATTGTTGTGAGGTTGACAGGTTTAATATTACCCCAAACATTTATTAGACCGGGACAAAGGCAATACAATACAAACTGCAGTTTAATTAGCCCGAGTTATTAAAGCATCTTTTAATAAACGCCTAGGAACTCCGATCAAATATTTCGCTATGACGCCATAGCGGAGGGTAATGAGGTGTGATATTTTAAATAATTTTCCGTTTTTATATGATCAAAGGTTTTTTAATGAACAAAGAAAGCAAACATACTGTTGATGTATAAGTATAATTTTCATGTTTAAATATAATTAAATTAACATTATTAAATGATAAAGACGTGCAATGCTGTTGATTTTAATATTTTTCCGAGACAACGACAGGGTCAAGTTAATGATTCGATGTACAAATATGGTATATAATTTATAAAGCACTCAACGATGGTCCACCCTACCCTTCAAAAAAATATTGATAAAAATGGTCATACAGCCGAATTGCCAGATGTTCCACCTCTGAGCGCTTCAGCTACTTCAGGCGATGGCCCTTCGAACTTGCCATCAGTGCCACCCCAGCTGTTTGAAAATATGTCCCCACCTTTCTGTGTCAAAGCTCCTATCTGGCCACTTTTTCTTGCACCAGCAGGTCCAAGCAACCGCAAAGCTTTAAAATAAAATATTTATTTTTTGGTTAATACAGTTCTTATAAAATGATATCATAACACGGATAGCTTGAAACTTGAAAATGTTCCATATTCATCACAATCAAACATGCATGTATTTAACCAACCTCCGCTCATAGATTTGACTAGTTCCTAGCAAAGATCGTACCTGCAATTTACACGTATGAGCGGTAAGAAATTATACCTGAAAGTTTTGAGTTGTATGCAGCTCCGATACCACAGACGTTGTTTTTCTCTGCCAAAGCAACTCCCGCACATTTAGTTCCATGGCTGCAATGAAAGGCGTATTTCAGCCATGATCAAAACAAGAGTACTTTAATTACAATTTACATAAGTTCTTAACCTAAACCCTATATTGCTAT